>JAJJWW010014818.1:0-46897 GCA_023531295.1 Papaver armeniacum | reverse complement strand
AATTCACGATCACTATGCCTATTTATTTCAAGTGCTTCGTAAACACTATCCTCATCCTTAATCATAACATGAAAATGGATTGAACCTCATCCTAAACAGTGGTGTTACCAAATCCAACCTCAGTAGTCGTCTTGATTATAAATATCTCTTCATTTTTCATGGGTGTTATTGGAAATCATTGTATTGGAAATTAGGGTTGTTTCAGATCAGGTTTTCGACAATCGTCTAGTTTGTACTTTAGGTACATTGGCTTAAGAGTCTCTTCAATGACCTCCTAGTCTGACTGTTGCTCACAGGGACTCATCTGGAATATTTAAGGTTTCCTTCACAAATAAGGAATGACTCTTGAAAAGCCATCTTCCCCAGAAATAGATGGATTGTTTTGCTCATAAGGCCCCGTGCGCGTGCGGATAGTAGTGGGCTAGCCATGGTATGACCATAACCTTCAAAGGTTGGCGTTCCCAATACTTATTCACACTATGGTCATAATATGTGTCCATAGGCAAACACGTTAAAGACCTTATAAGTCTGTGTTTATAGCGATCTCATGATGGACAATATTGTCTTTGAAAACGCTTCACCAGAAATGGATAAAATCAACGTCGAGAGTGTTCTAGAAACCATCGACAAGGTTGAGAATCCTGATTTAAAAAAACTCATCAATTTTTGTGTCTCGAAAAACATCGATTGATAAGGAAAATTGATGGTCTTCATTGCGAAGTTTATATTAAAAAATCTGAGCTTCGAGAACGCTCTGAAGAGGTAGTTGACCTCCAGAAGAAGTTAGATGAACAAATCCAGATCAATTCTGATCTTGCTGCAGAAATTGCGAAACTTAAGGATTTGAAATCTCTAAAATCTTTTTCGATGGTTTTAAATAACGCCTCTAATTCTTCTTTGAAGAATTGTCGTAAGTCGTGTGATAAGCGAGGTCTAGGCTTTGTGAAACTTGTGATGCTCAAAACTCTTCGAACAAGGTTTATGATGTTGGTACATGTTTTTTTTGTGGTTCTCATAATCACTTTCAACATGTTTGTTTGTCTTTCAAGAAAAGACTAAAAGTTGCGGGTGATCTTCATAAGAAAGTCTGTACAACTTTTATCGTCTCTTAAAAGATATTCAATACTAACAAGAAAGCCTAATGTGTTTAGTAGTGCTAGTATGGGAGCTTTTGCTCTAAAGTCAACATCACCTTTTCAATGGTTCCTTGATAGTAGGTGTAGCAGGCATATGACTGGAGAACTCTCATGGTTTATCAACACAAGCAATTTTGATGGTGGACCATTAACTTTTGGAGATGGAAGTGGGCTACATAAGCAAGAAGGGGACGATCAAATTACTTGGCATTCCCCTGAAATTCATGATGTCATATACGTTAAAGGTATGGATTGCTAATCTTCTTTATGTTAGTCAAATCTTGTGACAAAGGCCATAAGGTTGTCTTCAATGATAAAGGATGTGACATTGTCGATAAATCTGGAAAAGTGATTTTTCAAGGATCCTGTGGCAAAAATAACAGTTATCTTCTAGATACTCAGTTCAATAATTGTTGCAATTTGACTAAGGTAGAATCTACACACCTTTGGCATGAACGTTTTGGTCACATCAATTATCGTCTTCTAACTAAGATCATTAACAAAGAACTTGTTAGAGGCGTTCCCCAAAATCAATGCTAAGGTTGAAGGTGTATGTGGTGCATGTCAAAGGGTAAACAAACGAAAGTTCCACACAAATCATCTCGAGATATTCTCACCAAAGCTCCACTTGATTTAATTCATATGGATCTTTTCGGCCCAATTCAAAAATCTACAGTGGCTGGGAAGAAGTATGCTTTGGTTATGGTAGATGATTACACGATTCACACAGGTGGCGTTTTGGCTCACAAAGCCAAATGCTCGGTGAGTTCAAGATTATTGTTAATAGAATCCCGAGAATGAACAGGGTCGCAAAGAAGAAAATTAGAAGCGATCGTGTCACTGATTTTAAAGACACCAAAGTATTTGAATCTTTGTGACTCTCTGAATTATTCAACAATACTCTCCACCTATCACTCCACAAGCAAATGGAGTTGCGAAAGGAAGAATAGAAACATTCGGGAAATGGAAAGGGTAATGCTCCATAACAAAAACTTACCGTTAAGGTTTTGGGGTGAGGCCGTTTTTACGGCTTGCTATTTGATCAATCGTGTTTATTTACGGTCAAAGACCTTAAACACTCCCTATGAGTTGCGGTATAGTAAAAACCCAATTTACACTATCTCGAGTGTTCGGCAATAAGTGCTACATTCTAAAGGATCGTGAACGAAAGGGAAATTTGATTCGGCGATGAAGGTATTTTCTTGGCTATGCATCCGAAAGTTGTGGTTTCCAAGTCTTTAACCTCGGAACCCAAGTCATGATGGAATCGAAAAATGTTATCATTGATGATCTAAGTAATTTTCGTCATGATGACTCTCTATTGAATTGCCTCCAACCGAGACAATTGAGAAAATCTAAAGAACTTTAATCGGAAGAAGTTGTTCTAACGGTTCTTTGATCCACGATGACTCTAGTGATGAGGAGAAAAGCTCTAGTCGGGGCTATTCATGTTGAACAAGAATGTGTCCCTTCACGACACCTTTGGGTTCAAAGGAATCATGATCGACAATATTATTGGAGGTAGGGAATCTCTTTTGCTAAGGCGAGATGTCAACTTCAAAATATTTGCAATTTTGGTTGTTATCTTGTCACAAGTAGAGCCAAGGAATATTGATGAAGCTCTTAGTGATTCCTATTGGGTGAATGCAATGCATAAAGAGTTAAATCAATTCCAAAGACAAGATGTATGGAAACTCTTACCTTGTCCCCAAAATATCAATATTGTTGGTACCAAATGGATATTTAAGATCAAGTCTGATGAATTTGGCACCATTGTCAGAAACAAAGCTAGACTTGTCGCTCAGGGATATTCACAGATTAAAGGAATCGATTTTGACGAAACCCTTGCTCTTGTGGCACGCTGAAAAGACGAGGGTACCCAAATACACCACAATCTTTTATTTTGATCACAACCTATACAAGACCCACTGTGTATAAACCTCTTGGAGCAACAATCACTCAAGGAATATTTCAACACAGTGTCCACTGGAATTATTCACACTAGCTTTCCAAAATTTGGTTGACTAGGTAATAGGATCGGTTCCCACATATATATGGTATCTAACTTGTATTTGTTGCACATGTCCATAGGATCGGTTCCCAATATCTAAAAACGTGTTGCACATGTTCATAGGATCGGTTCCCAATATCTAGAAACTTGCTGCACCACTTACAAGGATCGATTCCCCTCTTGTGATCGTTTTCACCTCTTACTAGGATCGGTTCCCCTTTGCCTAGAGTTGGTCATACCAACAACAACAAATCAATCATACCATCTCAAGTGATTACTCAAGATCGGTTTCACTAATAAAAGTCATACCAATACAAAAGTCAGGCCTTGTGAATAGTTTTACTAAGAACATAAACAAATCATGAGCGGTTATACTAATCACACATATTGGTAGTTCAAAAGATATGCAATGAATAACAATACCAATAAGCCTAGCGATTTCCCTTTTGATTCGCAAAACAAGTTCATAAATTTACTTCCTTTAAGCGAATGTAAAAACATTATTTCCTAGGATGAAATCTTCGCCTCATACCCATACATAATCACAATAGCATTCAAACGATTATGTCGATGTCTTATATCACGAAGTTCAAAAGATATATAAGCGTTATACTTCGTATTGTATTCCTTAATACTACGTCTAACTAGAGTATAATCATTCATGCTTCGCGATTTTTTTTTCAATATGCACGGCTTGAAAGATACGTTAGGGAATGAAACAGTTCAAGTCAAATATTACTAACCTCAAGTGGAAGGATGATGTTTTCGTTGTAGCTCCTTACTTCTTCAAGTCTTCACGTAATACTTGTAATGTCTCATATCCTAATACTTTCAAGCTAACCTATCTGAAGTTGACTCTAGTACATAATCAAGCGACTCTTTAAATGAGTTTTGGTTCACTAAAATATGACACCCAAACTTGACATACCAACGCTTGGTGGGTTCAAGTGAGCTATGCTCTAACAATCTTCCTTTGTCAATTTTAGTGACAAAACTCTTACATCATATGGATAAACAAAGCGCAAGAATTCATTACACGTACGCTTGATTCCCAAATTCAACATCACAATAACACTGTATACATTCAATCCATAAATGCCGTTGTTGACATTATAATAACAAAGCTAATACTCCCCATAAAGGTAAGATAAGTAGATATTCAATCCATACGTCTTTGTTATTCCTTATCAATATGATATGCTACTCCCCCTTAGTCTATGCTTTACTCTTTCGTTAGATAAAACGTTTAAGCACCAATGTCCTTTCCCTTAGTGATATCAATCAATATAAATCAATACCAATATCACTTGTTTACTCCATATATTTATCCCCTTTTTTGTCTCAAAATGACAAAGATACGATCAAATAAAGGACAAACCGAAAGGATCTTACAAATCTCAAAGACTTGCAACCTATAAAAGTTAAGAACGAGGTACCACAAACCATTTTCTATAACCAATATCAAAACCCCGAAACTACAAAGTAATTTTGTTTTGATATGTTACCAAGAAACAATTGCCCAAGCAATTTTCCCTAATAGTTTAGCAAACCAAAAATCGACTAAGCACCTTAGTTCCTTTGCTTAACCGATTGTACAAATACAATCGCTTGTTCGATAAGACCAAAATAAAGATAACTCTATTTTTCTCATCGAGTTCTAATTATCCATATAACTTAGACATTTCACTTTTAAACAAGACAAGTACTAGGTTAGTTAACTAGCATTTCTTATTAAGGCATTCGATTAGACTTGAATAACTAAACCTCCACTTTGATAAGTCTAACTAAGATCAAATTAACTTAGTTTCTCTTATCCGGGATCAAATTGGACTAAAAAATTTATCCGAAAACATTTTATTTTGTTAAGCCATAAACAATTCATACAAACCAAATAAATCAACTTGTATAATTATTTACCTCAACCTAAGCAATTGAAACAACATAGACATTAAAGCACCGCAATTGCACCGAAATTTTGTAAGCCTAAGCGATTGATACCAAACAATAAAGCAAGATAACAATAGTTTTCTTAACCTAAACAATTGAATCACACATACACACATAATGGAATAAACATCAATTGTACCAAATTTTGTTAAGTAAAAGCAATAGATATAAGCAATAAAATTAGGCTTTTCTTAAACGGAAAACGATTAACAAACAAAGTCGTTACCTCAAGCTCCACATCCTGTTCTACCCAGTGTTTTGTCATCCTTTCGCAAAGACATAAGAACAGCAAAAGCAACCTTTACCAGAGAAAGGATGAAATGGTTTTAACTATTACGTGCCAATAGTAATAGGCTAATACCAAAAACTAATATGTATATTATATACACAACTTATGAGAAATAAATTGATAATAGTATAATCGTGACTTACATATGGGATTAATTGTCATCATACTTTTATGATTATTTGATTAAGCAACCCAAAAAGTTAGATATGAAATCCGCTAAATCAAAAGTCACAGAATCATAAAAAGGTAACCGATTATGAGACCTAGTTATCTCATACAATGATGACAACACAGAGATACATTCATTTAATCAAGAACGTTTAGCACAATATTCTGAATGGCATGAGTATTGAAACTTATCATTCGAGTGTCATCATTGTGATTATCTTTTGATACCTTCCTGATTGTCTTTATAGAAGACTTTGGACACCATTTAGAAATGGATTTTACAGGAGACTTTGTTCTTCCTATTATTTCCTCTCACGAATCTTAGGCGAATCTCTTGAGAAAACATTAGGGTAACTAAAATGTTGAAAACTCTGAGAGTTAGCCTTTTTCCAATTTGGAATATCAGATCTTGTCTTTACAAATTTATCTCTTCTTTTATTGTTTAAGCGATAATGAGAAAACTTTGTAGAAGCCTGATAAGCAAACTTTGAACTATCATTACAACAATTCTTTTGCTCATTTTTAGGACAATGATGACCTGAATTAGCACGAGAAGCATTATTGAGTTCAGCCAATTTTGCGGAAACGTGTGCATCTATGGGTTTCTCATTCCTTTTACGGAATAAGAGCAATGCTTAGTAACACACAAAATATGAGGCTTAGTGTTACCTTGTTGTGGATTCTCTTTCATTGGAGTTTGACGGATTTTACGTTTTCCGTCTTTTGCTGAAGATGAAAGTGTTACAAATTTTTCTTTTATGGAAGAGCAATCTTTTGTTGCACCTTTTGAAGCAATTTTTTCAGCAGAGTCTTTAGGTTTTAAAAACTTTGTCTCCTGTTTAGCATTCAAAGTTTGTTTACCTTTGTAGCCCAATCCTTGCGTGTCACGAGGAACTCTAGTTGACTTCAATATTGAGTCAAGTTGCTTTGTGCTATTACCAAACTTTTTCAAGTCCGCTTTTAGACCCATATTCTCTTTTTCCAATGTTTTTATTTTTTCGAGATCATTATCTATATCAACCTTAAATTTATCAATTTGAACTTTATTATCTATTTCAGATTCGGTAGAATTACTTACCTTAGTGTTCTTCAGGTTCTCCAACTCTGTGTATAGCTTCACTTCTCGATCATGACTTTCTTCGATTTGCTTTACTGTAACTTTTCATGCATTCACGATAATTACCACTACCAATAATCTCTATATCGTTGTTCAATTCATCAAGTTCCTTTTTCAATATTTTATTCTCTTCACGAAGATCACATTCAAGTGCCTTTGGCTCCGGGGTTACTTCAGTATCCTTTTCAGGTGTGCATTCAACAGTTGCATGAAAAGCTTTGTTCTCTTGATCCTTGGAACAATTAGAGCTATCACCATTATTTTGTTCTATATTCTCTACACATTTCTGTGATTTTTGAGAAGGATAAGATGCATATTTAGAAGAACTCCTTTTCTTTTGTCTTAATAACTTTCTGAATTTTCGTGCGGTTGTATCGACACTACAATTCTCAGTTTGTGTCTCACAAGAATTTTCTGCCGAAGAACTAGTCTTAATTGCATCTTTAAGGGTAATACCCTCTTCATTCTTGGATTGGTATTCAAGGTCAAAGATCTTTAATTTACCAACTAGAGCGCTTCTAGATAGTGTGGAAAGATCATTTGCTTCCATGATGGCATGCTTTTTAGATTCGTATCTTGGTGGTAAAGACCTTAGAATTTTACACACAATATCCTCATCTGAAATAGTTTTTTCTAAAGCGTAAAAGGCATTCACTATTTCAAAAAGTTTTTGGTCAAACTCATCAAAGGTATCTTCTTCGTCCATACGAAGGTTTTCCTATTTAGAAGATAGGGTTTGAAGCCTAGCTTCATTTCAGAGGCATTCCCTTCAAATACGACATTAAGAATATCCCAAGCCTCCTTTGATATTTTACACTTGGTTACATGATGATGGAGGTCTCAAGTTAAAGCATGAATAATGGCATTCAATCCATCGGAAATTTTGCTTCGAAAGCAATTTTTCTTATTTATTGAACTCCTTTAATTCCTTTAGTCTAAACTCAGTGGTTGAGTCGTTGACCAATACTTTTGGGTATTCATATCCATCAATAACTAAAACCCAAGTGTTAAAGTCACGAGATCTAAGAAAACATTGCATTGCCATTTTCCACCACGAGATAGTTTGAGCCATCAAACCACTGGCGGTACATTAATCGAATCAACCATTTGATTCAAAACTTATAGGTTGGATTACACCAAACATAGATTGTTAGATCTTTTTAGTGTTTGCCCGCTCCGATACCAATTGAAAAGACGTGGGTACCCAAATACACCACAATCTTTTATTTTGATCACAACCTATACAAGACACACCGTGTATAAACCTCTTGGAGCAACAATCACTCAAGGAATATTTCAACACGGTGTCCACTTGAAATAGGGTTAGTCCAATCGGCCTAACACGTGAATAATTATATCAGACAAGTGGAGAAATCTAATACACTTTGTGTGATCGTCTATGGATATGAAATCGAGACAATACTACAACAAAGTGTTCACTTGATAATAGTACGGTATAACCGAAGCCTTATAAGATAAATATCAAGTGCCTAGTTAACATACAAGTGTAATTACTTTAATTATAATATAAAAACAATTATGATGCGGAAATAAAGTAAAGCACACACCAGAATTTTGTTAACGAGGAAAACTACAATCTTGTAGAAAAAACCCCGGGACCTAGTCCAGATTTGAATACTCAATGAATTAAGATGCTACAAAAAAGTAAACCTGCAACTTCGTGTAGACAATACTAAGTAAACTAAAATCCTAGTTACTCAGCTTCAGCAGTATTCTTGTTTTGACAATATCTAGCAGAACCGAGGTTTTCTATAGATATTTTTTTTGATAATATCTAGCAGAACCGAAGTTCTCAATAGATATTTGATACTAGATATCCTAGAAAAACAGGCGTTCTCTTTATGAATTAAATCTAATATATTTTCTTAATGGTTCAATCTTTCAAGACAAGATTCCTTTAGATAGTATTCCAAACAGTAAAGGATAAACTGTTTGGTAACAAAACTCACTTTATAATCACAATACCGAAATATATGATATAAGCACGGTTAAGGATCTTATTTTTAAGACACATTACAGATCCGAAGTTCCTCGGTTACAAGATCAAACAAGACAATGATTACCGAAATAATGAGTCTTGATTACAAGGTTTATGATAAAATCACAAACTACTTGTTGATCTTAAAAAGGGTTATGTTTATTGAAAAATAAACAACCTCTTTAATCCCGGAAAATCAAGTCACAGAAAGTAACACCAAGATCAAAACACAAGAACAAAAGTCTTCAAATCTTCAAAGTCTTCAATCTTGATTTAATCTTCAAAGTAACAACCTGCAAAAACAAACTTGATTCCTTATTGATTTGTCGCACAGAACGGAGTTTGTTAACAATGGCAAATCAATGAATCTATCTTACGGATCTAGAAAAACTTAGATACGTAGAAATGTTAAATCCTTGATCTAGTTTGAGTGAGCCTGATATCAGAAGAGAAGGTTCTCAAAAATAAACAAACTAGGTGCAATCAAAAATTCAACAACCATTAGTCAATCAAATCAATAATCGAAAACTAAAATAACAATGCAATCATCTAGTTTCCCACCAATGGTACTAATAGAGCTTCTCAATCCCAAAGAAGTCTTTAAACTGAGCGGCCGTAAGAGATTTCTCGTAATTAGGTTACGTTCCTCTCCGAATAGGAGGCTCCACCAGTAACAACACAACTAGGTAGTTTTGCTGGCTCTGAGGATTAGTTTTCTCGAAATGAAAACTTTGATTTATAGACCAAGGAAGTTTGGACACCAAGGAATTTCCAAAACCGAAAATATTATCAAGATATGCAATATATTTCCAAATTCGGTTTCCATAATTTCGTGGAAATGCTTTGTCCAAATAATGACCGAAAATCTCTTAGAAAATCTCCACCTAGTAAATGCACATTACTAATTTTCATTTTCCAAAAATAAAATTAGAAACCTTAATTAAAAGATTCTCAATTTATTTTTTCGATCCGGGATTTTCCTTTAGCTATTAAGGAATATCTTTGAACAATAAAAGATAAGCGTTACTGAACATGTTCAAAGTATGTCAACATCTTAACTTAGTAAATCATCTTTCATATTTACTATCTTGGAATCGATTTTCCACACTTCCAAGCAAGTTTAGAATTGGTTCATCTGACTTCCAAGAACTATGTGATTGATCAAGAACACTCAATCACCAAACATGGGTTTCACGGTTCTACCAAAACAAGTTTCGGTTCTACCTCCATGTGAGTACTGGAATTATTCACACTAGCTTTCCAAAATTTGGTTGACTAGGTAATAGGATCGGTTCCCACATATATATGGTATCTAACTTGTATTTGTTGCACATGTCCATAGGATCGGTTCCCAATATCTAAAAACGTGTTGCACATGTTGATAGGATCGGTTCTCAATATCTAGAAACTTGATGCACCTATTACAAGGATCGATTCCCCTCTTGTGATTGGTTGCACCTCTTACTAGAATCGGTTCCCCTTTGCCTAGCGTTGGTCATACCAATAACAACAAATCGATCATACCATCTCGGGTGATTACTCAAGATCGGTTTCACTAATAAAACTCATACCAATACAAAAGTCGAGGCCTTGTGAATAGTTTTACCAAGAAAATAAACAAGTCATGAGCGGTTATACTAATCACACATATTGGTAGTTCAAAAGATATGCAATGAATAACAATACCAATAAGCCTAGCGATTTCCCTTTCGATTCACAAAACAAGTTCATGAATTTACTTCCTTTAAACGAATGTAAAAACATTGTTTCCTAGGATGAAATCTTCACCTCATACCCATACATAATCACAATAGCATTCAAACGATTATGTTGATGTCTTATATACGAAGTTCAAAAGATATATAAGCGTTATACTTCGTATTGTATTCCTTAATACTACGTCTAACTAGAGTATAATCATTCATGCTTCGCAGTTTTTGTTTTAAATATGCACGACTTGAAAGATACGTTAGGGAATGAAACAGTTCAAGTCAAATATTACTAACCTCAAGTGGAAGGATGATGTTTTCGTTGTAGCTCCTTACTTCTTCAAGTCTTCACGTAATACTTGTAATGTCTCATATCCTAATACTTTCAAGCTAACCTATACGAAGTTGACTCTAGTACATAATCAAGCGACTGTTTAAATGAGTTTTTGTTCATTAAAATATGACAACCAAACTTGACATACCAACGCTTGGTGGGTTCAACCGAGCTATGCTCTAACACACGCCTTGAGTCCATTCAATTATTATTAGCTCATGCTTGTTTTCTTAAGGTTAAGCTATTTCAAATGGACATTAAATCCGTTTTCCTAAATGGAAACTTAAAGGAAGAAGTCTATGTCGCTCAACCTAAGGGATTTGAAAACCCTGATTTCCCTGATCATGTCCTTAAGCTCAATAAGGCGTTGTACGGGTTAAAACAAGCACCTCGTGCACAGTTTAAAAAACTAACTACTTCCCTTCTTAGGAAAGGTTTTTCAAGAGGAGAAGGCGATAAAACATTGTTTACCAAATGAAGTGGGAAAGATGTTGTAATTGCTCAAGTTTATGTAGATGATATCATCTATGGATCAACATCGAGAGAAACTTGCAAAAGATTTTTAAGTCTCTCTTGGTAAGGAGTTTTAAATGAGCAACGTTGGTGAATTAAAATTATTTTTGGGTTTAGAAATTCAACAACACAAGGATGGAATTTACTTATCTCAAGAACAATATGCAAAAGATCTTGTTTCAAGATTCGGTCTTGATAAGTCAACTCCAAAACTTACTCCTATGCCTACCATGGGTAAACTACATAAAGATGAGAAAGGTGTAAATGTGGATCAAAAACTTTATCGATCTATCATTGGAAGTCTTTTATATCTCACTGCCATGAGACCTGATATTGCTTTTAGTGTTGGTTGTTATGTTAGGTTTCAGGCAAATCCAAAGGAATCTCATCTTGCGGCCGCAAATAGGATCATACGTTACATTAATCACATTGTCGGGTATGGTCTTTCTTATACTTTTGATACTAACACTGACCTTAGTGCCTATTCAGATGCTGATTGGGCAGGGTGTGTGGAAGACAGAAAGAGTACATCAGGGGGATTCTACTATGTAGGGTTGAATCTTGTAGTTTGGCATAGAAAGAAACAAAATTCACAATCTCTCTCAATATGTGAAGCAGAATACATCGCTGCAGGTTCATGTTATACTCAACTTCTATGGATGAAACAAATGTTTGCTGATTATGGAATTGACTCTAAAATAATGAAGATCTTTTGTGATAACTCAAGTGCGATTCATATAACTGAGAATCCTGTTGAGCACTCTAGAACTAAGCACATTGACATAAGGTATCATTTTATTCGAGATCTTTATGAAAGTGGTATCATCACTATGGAATTTGTGCCTTAGAATAACGATTGGGTGATATTATCACCAAACTATTAGACAACTGCTACATTTCAACACTTACGACAGTCTATTGGTGTTGTTACGGTTCATTAGTCTCTCATAAATCTTGCCCCTATGCTTATCTCGATCTTTTGGGCAATTGAGTTTGATATTTCTAGAGTAGTGTTGATTCTTTCCTGCGTTTGTTTCTGGTAGATATGTTTCTGTTAAGTATCTTAGTGTTCCTAAAAATCCTTATTTTCTTGTAAAAGCAAGGTCGCCTTTGTTGTTCTTTCGGGAATGACATTTTATGGGGGAGAGTTCTTTTTTGTGCTTTATTGCCAAATCTTTGTGGGGAGTGCGGCTTTGGAATATTATAGGGGTTATCTTGTATCTTCATTAACTCCTTGATGAATGAATTTAGCCTCAGATTTATGATTGCATCTAAATAAGTTGGTATGTTATTCTCTTTTGGTCATGAAGTATCTCTATGAAAATTTCATGAGGATCCCACTAGTTTTCGTACCTTTGCCAATTTATATTAACAAAAAGGGGAAGAATTAATGTGTAGTTGCATACTACAAATACATATGGTTTACGGATCATTATTGTAGTAGCGGGAAATCCCACACTACACCCCTTACTCAATTTTGCTTAATTAATCCATTGAAAGATGTAAGATCAAGAATATTTATTGATTGAGTTCATGAAGTGTTTACACAAGAAAATAGAATTACACTTAGAAGTTAAAACACTCTTAAACTTTCTCTCTCCTAATGACTTGCTCAACAATTCCCCCAAAAGGATCCCCCCTTTACAACAGACTCATTTAGCCCTTTATATAGAGTAATACATAGTGGATGGCTGACTAAGCTATCCTTTATTTTCGGAATGTCTCGCGAAGTGTCGCAAATGCACAAATATTTATTCTCGCGACACTTCTTAGCCTTCGCCAGGTTTCATGTCTTCCATTTGTTTTGTTGGTCGTTGTTCATCGCGTCGTTTATTTTAGCTCCCTGCGACTTCCTCGCGACACCGTCGTTTATTAATCCACTGAACCTTGTCCGTTGCGATATTATGATCCTACATCTTGCCTCTTTTTCCTTGAATATTGCTTGAAAGGCAATTTGAAGGAAAAATTCATTATTGTAATAATCCTTGGTCGCAATTGGTGAAGGAACGAGCGAAAGAATACTTTTCTTGAAAAGTACGTACTTGCCTCTATTCTTTTAGCGAAGTTCAAGCTTATTTGTAGTATATATATGAAGTTCCGTCTCCTGTCTCTCCTTACATCTCCTCTGCGAGGGGAGAATATTATGAGAATCAATATTTTGATTTGCCGCAACTACTTATCTTTATCTGTTTGACTCAGGTGCAATTACCTGATTTTGACTATTAAAGTCTTTTCTTGACACGTCTCTTCCACCCATTTATTCTCGTCCGTTCATGTCTCTTCTCTCATTAAATGCCCTCGTTTTTCTCAAGAATCTTTTTTGATTTTTCTATATATAGCTTTCTTTTCCTCCTCTTTCCTTCTTTTAATTTCTCTCTGCAACTTTTCTTTACTCTCTCCTTCCGCAATTTGCGCTCCTCCATCTCTTTGTAACTCTTTTCTTCATCCCTTCTAACGCTGATCCTAATCTCCAATCTCCCATCCATTCCCATCACTGATAATGGCTTTCATCGTCGTGCATACAAAGCTTCTTTTGAAGAAGTTCAACAGAAGTTGCTCGAGAAGGGTTTTACTCTATCAACCATTCCTGATGAAGAACCTTCATCTATTCTTTCTGCAAAGTTGTTTTTTGATCATCAATGTGATGATCAAAAAATTATAGTCTCGCTAGGTCAGCTTCTCGCAGGACTTCCCATTCCCTTATACAATCCTGAGATGCCTTTATTTTATGAAATCTTGGCCCATGAAAAATTCTCTCGGGTTGTTTATCAATTATGTGGCGATTGCATTCGCCTAATGCTTGAGTTCGCGAACGTGGTGCTTTGGCAAAGGATCTTTATACCCTAATCTTTGTTAGAAACCCCGATTTCGCAAACTTGGAAATAGAAGGTGAAATACACTGTAGAGAACTTTTTTGAAAATTATTCGATGATAAAGATGAGAAACGCGAAATCTCGCTGGGGCATTCGCCTGAAAAAGAAGGATAATGTCCCTGAGGATAAATTACTCATGCAAGATATTGAATGGCATCCGGGCAATAACACTTCTCTCGCCACTCCAAGGATGAGAAGTGGTGGGTTGTACCCTTGATTTTAAATGGCCCTTACATCGCGGGCTCGCATATTCTTCTGCGAATCTCGCGGATATCATCCTTGGGAATTCAAATGGCTTGATAAAGCAAAAGAGGTATGTTTTCCACTTCAAATCTTGCCTTCACAAATTTCTTTTTATATTTCTTGAGTTTGTGGAATTTTTTTCGATCGCGGATTGAGAAGAAGTTATAAGGACGATCCGTTGGAGAGTACTACGACGTTACTTCGATCGCTTACGGGTGAAGTAAGAAACATTTCCTTTGTTATTTGAAACAATATTGTTGTCTCTGCTTCTTATCTTTAACCGTGTCGGAGTTGCCTCTGTTTCTTATCTTTAATTATTTGTGAAGGTTGGAGTTGAAGAAGGCATTTGCCGCGAAGGTTAAAAGTAAGGGTAAAACCGTCGTTCGCAAGAGTAGGTCTTCTCTCCATTAACTAAGAAGCGAAAGACTCGGTCTTCTTCTCGCCTTAGTTCAAACTCCGAATCTTCGCGAAGATAACCATGATTCGAATCTCTCTCTCTCTAAAAGAGATTCCATTGGCAGTTCTTCTATGGATCGGTTATCTAGCATCTTCTCGGATTCTTTCCAAGGAATGGGAGACGCTCCCCTAGCTTCTCTTTGCGGGACTCTCGCAAATGTGTGTAATCTTTGCTTTACTAGAGGGCAATAATTCTTTCAAGGGAGCCTCTAGAATTGTGTCTCTCTGACTTCTTGAATGCACTTGGTTCCTTGGTATGTATGCGGTCCTATTTCCTATTAATTTCAAATTTTTAAATATATATATATTAACGACTTTTCTATCTCCTTTCATAGGTTGGAAAAACTTCTTTTGTTGTTGCCTCGGATCTCGAGAGAAGACGCAACATTCTTGAAAAGAAAAATTTACAAGCTGAACAAGAAGACCCAAGAGATGGAAGTTGAAGCGCGTCATCTCGCGATCGGATTCAAAAAAATTAGAAGCCGATCTGGATTCCCAAAAGGAGAGAGTAACCACTCTTCAGAATTCAAATCAACAACTTTATGGTATAGTAATTTTCAATTCTCAAATCCTTTTCATGATATCTTTTATTTTCTTTGTCGACTATTATTCTCATGAGCGTATATAATCTCTCAGAAGAATCCATTCTTCTCCATTCATTTCGAGCCTATGAATGATGATGTCCTTCTTACTCGCCTCAATCAATCTCTAAGTAGCTTCTCAAATAAAATTAACCTCCTTTCATTAAAAGATCTTCAATCCAAATATCATCTCTTAGAGATCGAACACGAGATCTAGTTTAAATTTAACTAATCGCTTTAAACGAATGTACCTTGATTCCGAGAATAAAATCAAGACTTTAAGGAAGAAAATTAGTGATCTCATAGATGAGAATGATCGCATTACTAACATAGGTGCACAGGCGTTAGCAGAATTCCACAAATCTCTTCTCAGTGTGCAAGTTGAACGAGATGAACTCCTTCATCGAATACCATACTTAAGCGGCGAGAAGAGCAAGTTCGTTCTCTTCTTGTTATTAATAATGATGATGAATTCGCACTTTCAAGCTGCGAAAGTTTTAGATAATGCCGAGGAATAACCTAGGTGTTGATGTTAGTCTTCATCTTTGAGCATACTTCCTTGATTAAAGACATGATATCTGATAGAGAAGGTTACTTATTATACCTCACTGCTTCTTGCTACTGTAATATTGCTCGTAAATTATTAACTTGTTGTTACTTATTTGTAGAATCCGAGAAGAGACTTCAAGTTAGAATTAGAGAGCTTGAATATGAAAAAGAACAACTCGCCAGGAATTTTCCAGCGAGAATTGAAGAACTTGAAACTGAAAAAGAACAGCTCGCAAAGAGTCTCTCCCTTCGCGAGAATAAATATTCCAAGTTGAAGAAACAATTTCTTACGACAGTGGCGAATTTTAATAATGATGCCGTTCGTTTTCGCAATGGAGCCATGGAGTATGTTTGTAAGGACCACAATATCCCTCTGCATTCATATCCCTGGCTGCTTGAAAAGGTTCCTGAGAATCTGCCTGTCTCAGACGTATCTGATAGTGAGGCTGGCGAAGAAGAAAACTCTGGCGATGAGGATAATAGGACTGAAGAATCAGATGAAGGAGAAGAATCACCAAAGAGATAATTCTTTTTGTTTTTCTTTCGCTGCTTGTAATATTTGTACATTTCGATCTTCACTCCCCTTTTTTGGTAGTTCTTTCTTGTAATATAATTGGCCAACATTATTGACATATAACTCTTTCATCAGAAGATGAATAACAATGTTTCATCTTCTCCATTCCCATACTTGCCTCTGTTATTCATCTTCAGATGAAGGAGATTTTAGTTGTCATCATGTATTTTGTTGGATAATTATTTTATTGTTATTGAAATGTATCGTTGCGACGAGGTCGCGGGTGCCTTCATAAATTAAGAATCCTGCTTATCTCGCCTTATCATTTCGGTAGTCTTTATTTTATTTCTTCTTGTTGCGACAAGGTCGCAGGCCGCCTTTACACTTTCATGCAATGGCCCATTGACCTTGCCTTATCATTTTTGTGTGGTCTTCCAAGTCGGACCTCCTAATTAGAGGTCCTCCCCTGCCACCTTTTATCGCGACAAAATCGCGGGGACGTCTTTACACTTGTATGTAAAGACCCCTTGATCTTGCCTTATCATTTTCCAAGTATTTTTGCCTCTGCAGGATGTTTTAGTTGCGACAATATGACAGGCCTAGATATCCTTGCGAACATAAAGCCCTATGACATTGCCGTCGTGCGGCGAAATCGCGGGACGTCCGTACACTTTCGTGTAAAGACCCATTGATCTCGCCTTACCTTCGGCGTTAGTATTATTGCCTCTGCGGGATAATTGCACAAATATGACAAGCCTAAATTCTCTTGCGAAAACATAGCCTCATGACATTTGCGTCTGTTTTGACACTCCCCCTAATGGAGAGCGTCGCCCTTATCATCTCCCGGTTGCCCCTTCAAGGAGGCGAAACATCGGCCATACAAGACTAGCTCCTCCCATCCGGTCTTAACAACAACCGAGTTGTTTTTGTGACCTCTTATCCCTTATACCTATAGGGTTTATGGTTACAAGGCTGCACCCTAAGTGGAGTTTTCTTCGGGCGAGTGCAACATATGCCAAGACTTGCCAAGAATGGCCAGGTAGGTTCATCCATCCGGGCACTGCGGCTCAACCGTGTACCTCGGCGCCTTGAGCATACATGCGACTCCTAAGAAGAGACCCTCGGTCGCCCAACCGAGGTATAACCTTATATATATAGTTGGGAATCCAAGGTACCTCTTAGGATAGGCTTTCATGGGCCCCAAATTTTCATGACTCGAGGCTTCGGGAGCGGTGTAACCTTCCCCTGAGCCATGTCGAGAGATACCCCCTTATATGACGCACTTTAGGTCTTACATTTTCCTCTTACGAAATGTTATTCGCGAACTAGGGTGTACGCCATAAAGGTTCGTCCCATTCATTTACTCATTCATCTTTGTTAAATCATTCAATCATTCATGTTTCATTATTTGTTAATATTTGTTTGCGAAGTATTTGCAAAATTCCATTTCATTTGTTGTATCTTTATCTCTTTCTTAACCGAATTCTCATTTACCCTTGACTGCGAGATTCTCGCACATCATTACTTCAACTGCTACTTTTTCTCCTGTTTTTGTTGATTATTCACTTCTTATGCCTTTTGTTCCTCACATCCTTTGCTTCTTTATTACCATAATATTTGCCTGTCTCTAGGCATTCACCTCGCGAGGTATGTTCAGTCCTTACTTCTATAACGTCCACCATCAATTTTTCCTTTCTCTGCTCATCTCTCACATGTTGCTTCCAACCTTTTCTTTTGGCATTTCTTTCTTCGCAGACTTTCTACATCGACCTCATGACATTGTTGCGACTCCTTCCAATCTCCTGTATAATACCAATGCCATTTGGATGTGGAAATTTTATACATTGATGATATGTTGATGCGACTCCCAAGATTTCATGAAGCCATGGCCTCCCAATCAGCGCATTATATGGAGATTCCACGTCAACCACACGAGAATAAGATATCGAGTTGATAATCCTTGTAGAGGTATTCTCATGTGAACCTCTCCCTTTGGTTTGTTTGCGGTGCCATTAAAGCCATATATCTTATATGTCGAGGGATCAAATCCTCATCTTTTCCTCCCATCGTCTTGTAAGTATGGTAAAGAGAATATTCACCGAACTTAGGTGTCGATTAGGATTCGGTTGATCGCCCGGCAAGCTTCCTCGCTTCATCATCTTCCCCATCAAGCTGGTTTCGGGTTAATCTCTAGTTTCACAACCAACGGGCTATCATGTGTTTCTCTTCCTTTTGGCACTTCATCTGCAGAGAAAGAAATAGTCTTCAACTGCCACTTTTCTAATTTGCGTCGTTCTCTCGCTGCGGACTCATTATTTCTTTATCGTTAGCATCTCTCGCAAAGACTCTCTGAGCACGTTGTCATGAAAATCTTCGATTGTGCGATAAGAGTGGACGATAGAGTTGCAATTCAAATTTTTAGCTTTTGTTCCGACTTCTATCACAAATGTTTCCTTTCCTTTCCCTCAACACTTTGTTCTTGCATTTTAAGTGGTGGTGGTAATGTCGGCCTTTTCTTCTCCCTTTAGAAAGTGATTGACTTCCCTTGATCAATCATCACGAGAATAATTCTCTTTACGTTTCTGCGGTCGTTTGTTTGATGTCCATGGAAGCGATGGTAAGAACAAAACTCATGACTTCTGCTTTGGCGGTGGTTCCATTCCCACGTTCCAAGGTCTTTGGTACATCTTCCATCACAAGTATAGCTTCCCAGATCTTTTCCACACTAGCATTCGGTGGAGGCATCTTAATCTGTTCCCATACTATCTGCGACTTCTCTGCCCTCCATGGTTATATTGCCTTCGTCCACCGTAAGTTTCTTGCACATGATCTAGCCTCTGAATCTTATTATTCTTATTACGGTTATAGTAGTTCTTTTCTCGTTCAAACTCTTCTTGGTCGTGGCTTCCCATGGCTACTATCTTCCATTTGTCCCTCATCGACCTTCCTGCCTTCTTTGTCCTTGCGAAGTGCTCGCCCCTTTGTATTTATGAATTGAGGCAACAAGCTTGCGTTCGCGACATTCGAGTTTGTGTTCGCGATTTGGATAAGAATTCATTTCATTGTCTTTCTTCTAAGGCGATATATTCTTCTGTAACTCTCGCGATTCGCCATCGTGATTGTATTTTTGACTCTAAAAATTTGAATGTATAACAAGATGGTCGTGAAGAGCATTCACAAATGAGAGGATGAGATATCTTTCCTCAACCCGTCCTGCCATTTCGCTACACATGGTTCTCCATCTTATTGTCAACTGCCTTAAGCTCTCGCCAACCCTTTGTTTCAACCCGAATACATCTTCAATACACAGTCGTGAAGAGTTGTTACTTATGTATGCTCCCGGGAATGTGGCTTGTAAATGATTGAATGATGTGATTGTGTTCCTTGGTAGACCCTCAAACCATTTTAGTGCTTCTCCAATTAGGCTTGATGCGAAATATTTGCACAGTATAGCATCATGATCCTCCCACTGCAACATACACCTCATATAAGCCTTGATATGTTGTGCAGCGCGAGTTGTTCCATCGAAGATGTTTGTTAATGCAGGAAGATTGCACTTAGGAGGTATTCCTCCCATCTGTACTTCTAGCGTGAAGGGATTCTTCGCGGCTTCTGCGATGGCTTCATCCAATTGTTTCCTTCCTCCTTCCCTTCTATTGTTCAGCAATCCTCTCATTTCAGCCATTCTCTTAAGATTTGTTCATTTGCCTCAGAATTTGATTCTCTTTGGTCTTTTTAGCTCTGCTTCTCTCCTTCTTCGCTCGTGCTGTTTTGACCTTCTTGCTCGTTATTTTCTTCTCTCCTTTCCTACGACGCTCTTCTTCGTTTCTTTCTTCAATTCGCACGCCATTATATCGGTTGTTCTCTCTTCTTGGCTGTCTCTCGGCTCTCATCTCGCGCCCTCTCATATTCTTCATTAATATTTCTATTGGCACGATTTTGTTCCCTCCTTCTTTCTCGGTTATCATGGTTATTCTGCCGGATTGCCTCTTCCATCTCTTGATTTTCCATTTCTGCTCTTATCCTTTCTCTCTCGCGAGCTAACCGTGCTTGTTCAATGTAGTGCCTCTCAATGTCATCCTCAATCTCTCGGTTTCTTCTCAATTCTTCTCTCCCGTGCAAGATTATTCTTCCTTCGGCCAATTTGGGTCATTCGGCCCTTGGAGTTGCATGTTTCCTTGATTTTCCCTATTCCGCTCATCTCGAAGATTTTGGGCTGAGGAACATAACGATCTTCCATCTCCCCTTTCTCTCGCCATGCTCCGTGCGTGGATTTTGTGTTTCTTGTTGGTTTTCTTCTTGGTACTTTACATTGGCAAAACTCTCCTTCTTTCTTCCCTAGTCGACCTTGAACTTGATCTCGCACTACTTCTTGATCTCCTATTTTGCAATCTCATATTTTCCATTCTCAATTCATGGTTCTGTCTTGTCAAGTTTGCTCGTTCCTCTGCCTCTAGTCGTCTCTCTTCGTGTATTGTTTGTCTCAATCTTTCTAATCTTTGCGATTTCTTCGCTCTGGATTCATTTCTCCATTCATTCCTTGCTCTTCTCCTCCTTGTCCATTACTCACCATCTGCTGCTCCTCTTCTCTCTCGTCTTCAGAATCAGACCTCCAAGTATGTACACTTACTCTATCATAATCCACGGCCCGCGTTTGCTGCTTTGGTGAGATCGGCGGGCTGATTTTGATTTTCTCCATCATTTCTCATACTCATCCTTGATGATTCTCCGGTTTCATTCCTCCTTTCTCCAGCAAGTCTCCCACTTCTTCTTACAATCGTTGGTTGCCCTTGTACGTTTCTTCTTCTAGCCATTTCTCTTTTTCAATGGATTCTTGAGTATCTCTCCAAATTTTTTTCTCTGTTAATCCAAATTCTTTCCAATTTCTTCGTCAATTTCTGCTCATCCCTGTTTCTAGCGCATATGTAGTAGCGGGAAATCCCACACTACACCCCTTACTCAATTTTGCTTAATTAATCCATTGAAAGATGTAAGATCAAGAATATTTATTGATTGAGTTCATGAAGTGTTTACACAGGAAAATAGAATTACACTTAGAAGTTAAAACACTCTTAAACTTTCTCTCTCCTAATGACTTGCTCAACAATTCCCCCAAAAGGATCCCCCCTTTACAACAGACTCATTTAGCCCTTTATATAGAGTAATACATAGTGGATGACAGCTAAGCTATCCTTTATTTTCGGGAATGTCTCGCGAAGTGTCGCAAATGCACAAATATTTATTCTCGCGACACTTCTTAGCCTTCGCCAGGTTTCATGTCTTCCATTTGTTTTGTTGGTCGTTGTTCATCGCGTCGTTTATTTTAGCTCCTGCGACTCCCTCGCGACACCGTCGTTTATTAATCCATGAACCTTGTCCGTTGCGATATTATGATCCTACAATTATGCCTTTGGTAATCACAAGAATCGCTACGAGAAAAGAAAAGGTGAACACGGCAAAAATTATGGAAGAATGGACAATAAACAGAACTTTGGTGGGTACAAGGAGTTCGGTGGATGTAATGTTCTACCATACATACAAAGAAATGGGGTACAAAAATGAAGAAATGTCTCCTTGACTTATCATATTCATGGCTTTAGCAAATCTATAACGAAACCAAAAGGAGAAATAGAGTTGCGAATTTCTACTAGGAGAAATCGAAACACGAGTAATATTTTGTGTAGTGGATATGGAATCACCATACAACTAGTTGTTGGGAAGACCATGGATACATGCGATTAAAGCTGTAGCGTCGACATTACATTAATGCATTAAATTTCCTATACCAAGTGGGATTGGTGAAATTAGAGGAGATGTGGATAAAGCGAGATTATGTTATCAAATTGAAGTGAAGCAATATGAAGGACGTGCGGAAAAGCGGAAAAATCGCAGGCAAATGGGCAGGCAGAAGCAACAAATAAGACAATCGCAGATATATTGAAGAAGAAATTAGAAGGGTACAATAAAGCATGGTGCGAACAGGTACATAATGCAGTATGGGCTTACAACACAACCGGGCGAGAAGCCACGAATGTCACCTTTGTTTAACATATGGGGTTGAGGTGTACTACCAACAGAAGTTGTTATCCCAACAACAAAGAGAGAAGCTTGGGAGAAAAATCTTAGTGCGGGTATTATTCTAACTAAACTGGATGAATTAGAAGAAAAAAGAGAAATGGCTTTGCAGCATATGGAAAATTACCCGCGAAGATTAGCTCGAGAATATAATAAACGAGTTAAAACACGCGAATTTCAACCAAAGCGATTTGGTCTTTGCTAAAAACACCGATATATCGGAAGAAAGTGGTGGAAAGCTTGCGAAAAAATGGGATGGACCTTATATCATCAAGGAGATAGTAGGAACATGGGCATATAGATTGATGGACCCCGAGGGTAGAGATGTGGGGACGGAGACTTGATAAACCATGGAATAGGCTATACTTAAAGAGATATTACCCATAAAAATTATGGTGAAGAAACGGAATGGTACATGATTGAGGCAATACGAATTAAATATTTCATTTTTATTCTCGAAAAACATGCGAATATTTCGCATGAAAAACGACAAAAAATTATCAAAGATCGGCGAAATTACAAAAAAAGCTTACATATACGAAAGAATCAACAAAATAATCAGAAAGTGGCGAACTTACTATGGGGTACACCCTAGTTCGCGAACACAATTTCGCAAGAGGCAAAAGAACCTAAAGTGCGTCATAGTAGGGGTACCTATTACATATAAAGCAAAATTGACAAAACACTCGAATGGGACGAACCTTCATGGCTTACACCTAGTTCCTAATAAAATTTCGTAAGAGGCAAAGTACCTAAAGTATGTCATGTAAGGGGTATCTCGTAACGTGGCTCGGGGAAAAGGTTACACCGCCCGGAACCCGAGTCATGGAGATTGGGGGTAATAACACCCATCCAGGGGAGGTACCTTGGATTTTCAATCTAAGCTAAGTGACTTAGATTGGACGACCGGGGTCTCTTCTAAGGAGTCAGCATTTGACCAAGGCGCCGAGGTACACGGTTTAGCCAAGGGTGCTTGGGGCATTTAAAGTGTCTCCGCCATTCTTGGCAAGTCTCGCTTATCTTTTCGGCCCTAATAAAACTCTACCTCGGTGCATCTCGTAACCATAAGCCCTATAGGCAAAAAAGGGATAAGAGGTCATAAAACAATCAGTTGTTGTTAAGGCCAGGATGGGAGGAGCTAGCCTTGTATGGCGTATACGCCTCCTTGAAGGGGCAACCGGGGAAGATAAGGCGGCACCCTCCATTAGGGAGCCGATAGTGTCAAAAAAGACGTAAATGTCATGAGGCTTCTTACTCACGGGAGTATCAAGACTTGTCATATTTATGCAACAATCCCAAGAGGCAAAAATACAAAAGAGTAGATAAGGCGAGATCAATGGGTCCTTACATGCAAATGTAAAAGACGTCCTGCGATTTCGTCGCAAAGACTTTTTAATGTCATGGGGCTTTATGATCGCAAGCATATTTAGGCCTGTCATATTGTCGCAAGAAAAATATCCTACGAGAGGCAATAATACTAAAGAAATGATAAGACAAGATCAATGGGTCATTACATGAAAGTGTAAAGACGTCTGCGATTTTATCGCAATAATGAGAGGTGGCAAAATAAGACCTTTAACTAGGAAGGCAAAATAAGACCACACAAGAGAAATGATAAGGCAAGATCAATGGGTCATCACATGAAAATGTAAGGACGTCCTGCGATCTTGTCGCAATGAAAAAAATTCACATAAACAGTTTGAATATAGATGACAGAGATCTTTCATCGCAAAAAGATAATGGAAAACAAGATGGGAATTGTTAAACATCAAAGATTGTCTTCCATGCAAGAAAGAAGAATAATAAACGAGTAAATACATCTCAAAAGTGAATGAAGTACATAAAGAAGTAACAATGCAAGAAGTAAAATTACAAGAGAAGTTCAATTCTCAATATCAATTTTTTAGCTTAAGAAGATCTTGGATGTTCTTCAACAATTTTGTTAGCCTCACTCAACTTCCGCTTTGCGAGATTTTGCATTCTCGCTGGACCCTTATTCAACTAAATTCTTATTGACGGCTTCATTAGATGGAATCACCACTTCATCTGCGGAATCTTCGCCACTTTCATAATCATAATCACTATCGGGAGGGTTAGGAACTTCATCATCACCTACTTCAGGTTAAATAGATACATGATCAAGAGATTTGGAAAATAAGACATCATTCACAAGAACTTCGACTTTGAGGTGAAATTGGCGAAGGAGTGCTTTCGATGATTCCTACTCTCTATATCTTTAGAGTAAGTGAGATAGTCGAATCTTCTTTACGCCCGATCGCGAGAACGAGCAAGAGAAGCGTGAAAGGATCCATTTTCTTTGCGAATTTTGGCATAGTCAGATTTCAAAGTGGAAATAGAGGGATTTGAAGATTTTCTCGGATTCTGCAAAAATAAAGAGTATAGAAAATAATTCAGATATTTCTCAAATTCGCAAGGAAAATACCATAAATCCCGAAATATAAATTGATTAAGGTAGTCAAATATCATGACTACCTTCCTTTTGCGAGATAAGATATTGGGTTAAAGCCAAACAACTATTCTCCAAATTATTCATGGCACTGTCAAAATTATCTCCAACCAAACCTCTTAGTCGAGATCGCAAGCTTTTTTCGTTAGAAACAAGTAAGGCGTTTTCCTTCGCAAGAGAAGACTGGGATTCTTCTAACTTGGCATATTTATCCTTGAGTTGGCTTGTTTTTACACTTAAAGTTATTCGAACTTGGATAAGTTTATCCCTCTCAACAATAACTTCTTTGAGTTTACTTCTTAGCGAACAGAGAGATCGTTCTTGTTCTTTACATATTTTTTGACCAGACGTCAAGTTGTTGCGAGGAAATCGCCACCTTATTTAACAGAGCTCGCACATTGAGAAAGAGTTACATTTTCATCGATAAAGTTTCCAACTCCAAATTAGATGTAGTTAAAGAGTAAGAGAGGCGAGATAATTCGCTACTTAATGAGCCACCTTACGAACTAAGTCGGCATTTTCTTTAGAAAGATTATCTATTTGATCAACGAGAATATGTATGAAGATTATCTAATTGGTTATATTGCTCCATCCAAATGTCTCTATCCATTCGAGTTTCTTCAACAACAGATTCCAACTGATATATCTCCATTTTTCGCTTCTGGTTCAAAGCTTGAAGGGCGAACAAGGGCTTGAAGATTAAAAAAAAAAAAATTGAGAAAGGGGAGGGGAATTGTACCTTTTAATTCTTCGTTCTTCTTGCGAAGATTATCACGATCCAGTGAGACATTTTGAAGTTTTTGATTCTCAAGACGGAGAGTGTCACACTTTGCGATCATGGCTTGGAGATTGTTCTTCAAAATTATAACTTGTTGCTCTAAAGATGTTTGCGAAATTATCCCGGGGCAAAGTATTTACTCAAAATCTCGCAGACATTAGACTTGATGGGATCGACGGAGGTCTTCTTGGCGTCATTCATAATATCTGATAAAACTTTGAAAGCCACGTCCATTCCCTCCAAATTTTCCTTAGTAAGAGGATAGACTCGGATGAAGAGGTAGTGGCACGAGAAGAGGGGGAGATTTGAATCGTCCTTGGTCGCAGGAATGTCATGAGAAGATGAAATCTGATAAAGGTTAATGACTGGGGGAAAGGCAGAGGCATCGATAGTAGGAGAAGAAAATGGTTCATTCACAATAGGACTATCATGAGGAACTTCAACTCAGATATAGGAGGAAAATCAGCGGTGACATTTTCGCGACGGTATGGGTAGATTTATCTTGCGACGATATCGCATGAGGAGTTGTAAGCTTAAATATAGGAAAAGGAATGAGAGGTTTCAACATTTTTAGAGCAGCGACGAGATCTTTTGGGGGATCTATCGGCGTTTTTGTCATCTGCGAATCACAAGTTAAATAAGAAACGAGAGGCAACAATATTGTTATTAGAAGAGTAAATGTTTCTTAATACCTTGCTATTCGCGAGCTTTCTCTGTGTGCAATGGATTTTGGTTGCGAACCCTTGGATGTTTTAGGATTTTGGACTGTGGTTGATAATCGGGACGTTCTTACTAAAACGAAACAATAAGGGAATTAATCGAGAGATGAGCAAAATCAAATAAAGTAATCTCGAGTAGAAGAGTTCAAATGGATCACATGCGGTATGATCTACAAACCTTGATGGCTCCATAAGAACATTAGCATAGAAGATTTACAACAAGATGAACAACGGCAAAAGTTGCGGACGATAAAGAATTCACAAAGAATGCGAGAGATGAAGAAGATGAGGTTAAAAAAAAAAAGAAAAATATTCTTGATAGATCTCTTCTTAAATAGACAAGAAAAGGATGACCGGTTAGCATTTAATGTGCCGGTAAAAGGGGAATATGTAACACGTGTAAGCGGTTTCTTTTGATTTACGAAGCTTGTCGGCGAGAAAAATAAAGGAAAGAAATGAACGACCATAGCGGCATTTTGAAAATACTAATTCTCATGAAGTTATCTTCTTCGCAGAGAAGACATGAGAAGAGGCAAGATGTAGGATCGAATATCGCAACACCAAGATTCTCGCGGAATCCATAAACGACACCTTTGCGAAGATATCGCGAGCTGGAAGTAAAAACGACATAACGGATGACGACGGCCAAAACACGAGAAAGATGTGAAGATGTAGCGAGATCGAGGAGTGTCACGAGATTTGACATTTGTACGTTTGCGAGACTTCGCAAGACATACCCGAAAATAAAGGACAGCTTAGCTGTCATCCATTATGTAATGTCCTATATAAAGAGCCGAATAGGCTTACTGTAGGATCCAAATATCGCAACAACAACACACTTGCGGAATCTTCATCAACAACTTCGCGAAACCGTCGCAAAGTGATTTCAAAATGACATAACAAATGACGATAACATAAACATGAAGAAAGTGCGAAGATCTTGCGAAAACTAGAGTGTCTCGTGAGATTAAACATTTATACTCTTGCGAGGATGTCGCAAGGTAAATCCGAAATTAAGGGAAATATTAGTTGTACATGAGCTGTCATCCACTATGTAAACACTATATAAAGAGGAGAGCGGGGAGAGAGAAAAAGGGGAATACACATTTTTGGAGAGATACATTTTAGGAGAGAGATATTTTTAGAGAGAGACTTTATTTTCTTTATCATCTTCTTCCCTAAAATTAGATTTAGAGCTCTACAAAATATCCATTAATGGAGATTCTCAATGTAATCCAAATGTAATTTCAACAATCATAGTGAAGAACCCTAACCCTGTGGATGTAGATCACATTGATCGAACCACGTAAATCTTTGTGTCTCCATTTATATTTTAGCACTTTAATCTTTATTTTGATTATGAAATAGATTTAGATCTATGAAATATTATGAGGGGTGTAGTGTGGGATTTCCTGCAACTACATATGCGCTAGAAACAGGGAGAGAGTAATGGATTTTGTCCTTCCTGTAACTTGTAGGATCTAGAAATTTCCATGAAGATTAGCTATTGTTCATATTTATTTTTAGATCTTAAAATTTCAGGAGAAAAAACTGAAATTTCATGGAAGAAATTGCACCTTGGGGAATAAACATCATCAACAATTTAAAGACATGAAAAAAAAAAAAAAAAAAAAAAAAATTAGTTGTTGTGGTGAAATTCGGGAAGAAAACCAAGGTTTCAATGGAAGATTTCCATGTTCGGGAGAAAAGCAAGAGGCAAATTGTCGAAGGAAATAAAGGAAAAACGAAGAAAAGGATAAGAACAAAATCTTTGTGATTTTTATCACAAACAGAAACTTCATTACAGATGGTTTGAGTGGGAGCGAAGAAGCTTGATGTCGCAAGATCAAATCTCGTCACGATCACATTTTCTCTACACTGGAGAGGAGAAAAGAATAAGAGGTGGTTACATCGTATCTTCGCAAAACAAAGTTAGCGGAAATGGTCGAGTGGGAACAAACAAACTTGTGGTCATGTGTTCGAATTCGTAGCCACACAAAATTTTTCAAACATTTTTGAACTTTCAAATGCGAAGAAATGGAATAATATTGCGGCATTGTGTGTTTCCTTCAAGCGGCAAGTAGCCCGGATGGTCGAGAGATTAGGAGTATGGAGTTAGAGTTCGCGTGATCAATTCTCATAAATCTCAATGTTTTCACACTTTTTGGAACTATTTGCTAAAAGAAAGAAAGAATAATAGAGTAGCAATATGCGTTTCTTCATAAAGAGAACTAGCACAATTGGTATGGGCAGTAAAATCCAACCATAACGTCGCGGGTTCGAACCTCCCTCCTCGCAAAGAATTTTTGCTTCGCAAAGAGGGGAAAAAATGGATAATTTCGCAAAGGTTGTTTCATTCTTTCGCAAACGGGGAGGCGGCAGACAGTTGGTTAGTTGCGAAGTTAATGAGTTCATGGTTGCGAGTTCGATTCTCGTCATACTCATGTTTTTATTATCTTTTTCCTTGAGTATCGAAGGGTGAATATAAGTCATGTATTAATTCTGCGATCTTTTCGCACAAGAGGAGTAGCACAATTGGTCACGAGAGAATATGAGGAGATTAAGGTCGTGGGTTCAAATCCCTAATCAAGTTTAGTTTTTCGCAAATTTTTGAAATCCATAAGGTGAAAAAATGAATAAAGTTATAGCATTGCGTGTTTGTTTCACAAATAACAAGCAGCCCAGATGGTTAGAGAAGAAGTATGCAAACCCCGGAGGACTCGGGTTCGAATCTCCCTCCTCGCGAGAGAATTTTTGCTTCGCAAAGGTTTATATCATAAGCATTTCTTCCGATGACGTCTACCTTGCAATGTTCGCAGCGCAAATACTACATACTGAGATGTTTACTTAGCAAAGATATTTCTTTAGTTATTTTGCAAGAAGAAAGTAGGTGATTATTTCGCGAAACACTTCGCGAGGCGAGGCTAGCACAGGTTGGTCGGGAGGTATGAATGCAAGCGGAGGTCGCAGGGATCAATTCTTGCTTCTGCGCACATTTATTTTTGTAATGCGAAATTTCCCATGAGACTTTGCCAATTTCGCAAAGAAGAAAGTTGATGACTATCTCGCAAATTAATTTCGCAAGAGAGAGTTAGAACAATTGGTATGGTGCGAGAATATGCAAGATGCAGGTCAAGGGTTCAAATCTCATTTCTCACACTTCTTTTTGCTGCTTGAGATAATTATATTTTTGTGCGATGTTTATACATTTCAAGGATGCTAGCTTCGCAAGCAAATCATATACTTCGTAAGAGACAAAAACAGCAGCAAACCACAAAAGCTAAGTACCTCTTTCCTTGAACATTTTACTTCTACAGAAAATAAAAGATTTTTGATTTGATTACAAAAAAACCGATTTAATCGCAAGATTACAAATATTACTAAGATTTCAAGATTATAAAGACTTCAAAATTACAAAGATATCTAGATTTCAAAATTACAAAAAACCCAGAAAATTCAATTTATATAGAGTATTTCTTTTATAGACAATAAAAGATTTTTGATTTGAATCACAAAACGCGATACGATCGCGAGAATTAAAAGATTTCACAACTACAAAGATTTCGGGACTATAATGTATTAGAATTTTTCTTGAATATTTACTTTGCTTCAAATAATATGATATTATGAGAATGAATGAAAGAAATGACAGAAATGAAAGAATGAGTGAAGGAAGTAGAGAAATGAAGGAATGAATGAAAGGATAAATGAAAGAATGAAGACATGCGATAATTTCGCAAAGATAATGGAAATGCGATAACTTCTAAAGATAATGAGAAGAAAATAAAAAATGAATGATTGAATGAATTGACAAAAATGATTGAGTGAGTGAATGGGACGAACCTTTATGGCGTACACCCTAGTTCGCGAATGATATTTCGTAAGAGGAAAATGTAAGACCTAAAGTGCGTCATATAAGGGGGTATCTCTTAACATGGCTCAGGGAAAAGGTTACACGCTCCCGGAACCCGAGTCATGGAGATTTGGGGCCCATGAAAGCCTGTCAGGAGAGATACCTTGGATTTCCAACTATATATATAGGTTATACTGGTTGGGCCTTGAGGTCTCTTCCAAGGAGTCGATGTATGCTCAAGGCGCGGGGGTACACGGTTGAGCCAAGAGTGCACAGGGCATTTGAAGTGTCTCGGCCATTCTTGGCAAGTCTTGGTATATCTTTGCACTCGGGCTCAAGAAAACTCCACTTAGGTGCAGTCTCGTAACCATAAACGATATAGGTATAAGGGATAAGAGGTCATGAAAACAAGCTAGTTGTTGTTAAGACCGGATGGGAGGAGCTAGTCTTGTATGGCGATGTACGCCTCCTTGAAGGGGCAACCGAGGGAGAAGATAAGGCGGCACCCTCCATTAGGAGGAGTGATAAGTGTCAAAAGACGCAAATGTCATGAGGCTTTATTTTCGCAAGGACATTTAGGCTTGTCATATTTGTGCAATGATCTGAAGAGGCAATAATACAAAAGACAAAGATAAGGCGAGATCAATGGGTCTTTATATGAAAGTGTAAAGACGTCCTACGATTTCGTGCCGACACTAAGCAATGTCATGGGGCTTTATGTTCGCAAGAATATTTAGGCTGTCATATTGTCGCAATAACGAGGGTGGCGAAATAAGACCTTTAACTAGGAAGGAGAAATAAGACCACACAAGAAAACTGATAAGGCAAGACCAATGGGTCATTACATGAAAATGTAAAAGACGTCCTGCGATCTTGTCGCAATGACAAAATTCAACATAAACATTTTGAATGTAAGTAACGAGAGATCTTTCATCGCAAAAAAGATTACATGATAAGCTTGCGAGCTTGATAAATCGATTAAATGATAAACTTAAACATGTACATAATAATGAGACCGAGGCAATGCAAATGCCACACACTTGATATTATGATCATATTATTATGTGATACTAATGGTGCGGGAATAAGAAAAGATGAAGCACAAGTAAGAACTTACGAAAACAATAAATACGCAAAGAGGAATGCATATACTAGAGACAAAATCGGAGAAATGAAGAATGGAAGCGATTTAAAGCTACATCAATTTTAGAGCGGCAAAATGAGCAAAGTAACACAAACATTGGCTATACATTGCAGTAGATAAGCATTCTCATCATACAAGCATCATACTCGCATCATGAAAGCATCGCATAAGTATTTCATGGCATAAACATCGCATACACATTTCATAACATAATCATTACATAAGTATTATATTCGCACAAGTATTTTACAAAACTTGAGAGTTATTCGAATTTCACGAGTTATTCAAAGATGTCGAGAATAATTATTTCACAAGAATGTGATTATTTCGCAAGATGTGATTATTTCGCTCAATTATTTCACACACTTATAAACAACTTGAAGAGATTATATTATCGCATTAGCGCAAAGCATGAGACAAAGGCAAGATAAGAATGAAGAAACAACTCGCTCACTCAACATTTTCTCAAAGATTCTACCCTCATAGATAAAGACCAGAGGCAATTATGGATTACCGAGAAAACATTTTATGTTCTTTATCTTCTCGGCAAGAATCATTTCCAAAGAAGATGTTCACCAAAGAACAACAGGAATCTTCACCAAAAATGGATTAATAATTTCGCATGAACAGAGGCAATACTTACTACTCTCATTCAAGGATAAATACTTCTTATACTTCTTTAAGGATACTTATTTCTTATACTTCAAGAGATAATACTTCTTATTCACTTCGCAAAGCTTCAGAACTTCGAAAAAGAATACAGCATAGCATGAGGCAAAGAACATGGAGCGAGATTTTCGCATGATGGATTCGCAATACTTCTTATATTTAGAGGATTAAGTACTTCTTATACTTCTCAAAGGATACTTCATACTTCTTATATATTTCGAGAATTAAGTACTTCTTATACCTCTTCAAGGATACTTCATACTTCGCATACTTCGAGAGTTGATACTTCTTATTTATTTCGCAAAGCTTCGGAACTTCGCAAAAGACTAGAGGCAAGTACGTACTTTTCAAATCCAGTATTCTTTCGCTCGTTCCTTCATCAATAAAGATCAAAGACTACTACAACAATGGATTTTTTCTTAAAGAGTGCTCTTCAAGCAATATTCAAGAAAAAGAGGCAAGATGTAGGATCCAAATATCGCAACAACAACACACTTGCGGAATCTTCATCAACAACTTCGCGAAACCGTCGCAAAGTGATTTCAGAAATGACATAACAAATGACGATAACATAAACATGAAGAAAGTGCGAAGATCTTGCGAAAACTAGAGTGTCTGCGAGATTAAACATTTATACTCTTGCGAGGATGTCGCAAGGTAAATCCGAAATTAAGGGAAATATTAGTTGTACATGAGCTGTCATCCACTATGTAAACACTATATAAAGAGGACAGCAGGAGAGAGAAAAGGGGGGAATACACATTTTTGGAGAGATACATTTTAGGAGAGAGATATTTTTAGAGAGAGACTTTATTTTCTTTATCATCTTCTTCCCTAAAATTAGATCTAGAGCTCTACAAAATATCCATTAATGGAGATTCTCAATGTAATCCAAATGTAATTTCAACAATCATAGTGAAGAACCCTAACCCCGTGGATGTAGATCACATTGATCGAACCACGTAAATCTTTGTGTCTCCATTTGTATTTTAGCACTTTAATCTTTATTTTGATTATGAAATAGATTTAGATCTATGAAATATTATGAGGGGTGTAGTGTGGGATTTCCTGCAACTACACTTACGAAGAGGAGGATCTTTTTCGAGTGTTGAGCAAGTCATTAAGAGAGAGAAAATTTAGAGTGGTTGTAATTCTTTGGTTTATATCCTGTTCATCTTGTAATATTTCTGGAATTTGATCAATAAAACTTATAATTGTTCATCTTAAAATGATTTGATTGTGTGAATTCTTGTGAGGGGCGTAGTGTGGGATTTCCTGCAACTACAGCATGCATAGATGGAGGGTGTAGATGTAGATTCAAAGGGTCCCGATCATGTCAACATGATCACTGTGGGCCCATCTACACGCTGGCCCGATCGACCGAGGCCAACCATGACCGGACGTCTCGAAATGCGTGCCCGAAGTAGGCATGACGTGCGGTCTTCAACTCCTTTGCGACATGGGATTTCTATCGCAAATCAATCTCGATCGCTCCTCTTTTCTGAACAAATTGAGTGGTTTAGATCACACTTTCATGGGGCAGTGAGGTACGGACGTGTACCCGGCAAGCAGGTGTACACGCATGCCCTGTCGGTCTATCAAAAACGTCTCCCATGCTTGGATTCGACCAAGGCAAGAGTGATGCTTGCGTACCTCTTCAAAACCCTAAAACTTCATCAATGGTCGCAGATGAGCTTCACGAGATCATCTCGTCGTCGTCTAACTCTACCAGGCTTGGTTAAGCAGCCACGGATTAGGAGTTAAGCGACCCGTGAAGGCATCACCACGATCACCGTCCACCACTCTTCCACACGAGGTGATCGGCCAAATCGAGGCTTGCACAGTATAGCCTCCAAACGATCACTCGAAGATGGATGGACATGATGCTATTTTAAGACGCTTAAATTCGTGGTGACTCAGTTAAGCCTTAAAACAATGATGCTTCACACATCTTTGAATATATTCGATGTATTACATGCATAGAATACACACGATATCTCATAAATATCGACTTCTTAAATAACTTAGTTATTTAATCCAGCATTACATGCTATTTCTGTGGGTCCCATGATCCACACGATTGAGACATCAATCATGTCACAAATCGGGATACTTCTGACGGGGTATTGGTCTCAGCGGTTTACAGCGTGCGGCAGCAAGACAACGCGCCATCACAAGAATGTGTCGGAAGTCATTGACGGTTAGTGATGACGGGAGAAGTGGGCAAGACTGGTCATGTGACACTAACACACAACTCCACTACTCCATCACTCCACTTCCCATGAGAGACGTGGGTTAGGCTTAATGACTTGTATAAATAGGTTCTCCTCCCTATTTCCACAAGACAAGACAAGACAGAAAACCAAGTGTTGATACAATCGTATTCAAACACCAGAAATGATAGCTTATATCATGCAAGCCAGTTCAGCTTTTATGATACAAGTCGTACACATCCAACACCTCCACAATCTCAACACCTTCTTCGCTTCCCTCCCTAAGATCAACCCCATCTCCTTCACTTTGTGACATCAAGCAAGTCTGAACGCGACCATTTCTTGGTTTAGGCCGAGTTATGCAGTTGATTTCTCGAATCACAAGCACTCCGTCAAAAGGCATTTGTTTAGGGTTTAGATTCATTTCTCATCCACACACCCCCAAATTACCAAAACCGTGAAAATAGTTTTCACCCATAAACAATTGGCGACCACAGTGGGAGGTTAATCTCTCGGTTGTAAAGTCAATTTATTCAATACTATTCGATCGGTTTCAATATGGTTGGTCTTAGGACCGCCTCAACGACCTCAAATCCTGGTGATTCCTCCAACGGAGATACCCTTCCTCCAAGCGGCGTACCTGACGGTATAATCAGGAGACTCCCAACGTTGAGTGAACTAGCGCGTGTATAGGAGATTCTCACGAAGAACATGGAGCTAATCAAGGAAGCAATAAATGGCATACTTGATCTCCTCGTAAAGATCACATCGGAGATGAGCGTTCCGGAGACTTCTACACCGGGGACTGGTCCCTCTCAAATCAACAACTTCACTACGAACCGGAGACCAGTGGATCAGGAAGCGACATCTCTAGTGGAGAGTTTGTGTGAACTTTTGCACCTCTCGAAGAATCAGTGAGCGGAGACGTTTGCTGCAATTAACCATATAGCCTTGGACGTACACCTGGCTTCTTCACGTCCAGAAGTCCTAAACGCATCGGAAACATCTGTAAATAATGTTACATTTACAGAGGACGACATGATGGCGGAGGAAAATCACAACCGGGCCCTACATGTTACCGCACACATAGAGGGTTCAGAGTTCAAGAGAGCGCTCATTGACACAGGAGCATCTTCGAATGTGATTACTCTCAAGACTCTCAGGACAGCCAAGGTTCGCCCATGCAAGATCATATGGCAGCCTACCATAATGACAGGACTTTGAAGGAAACCAGACCCGGCATATGCAGTACGTCAATCAATTTATCAATAGGGCCCGTTCGGTCAAAAGTGAAATTTGAAGTCATAGAGAATGAGTGAACTATCATTTGATACTAGGAGACCGTGGCTTCATGACAATAGGTGCGTCCCTTCAACGTATCATCGCTTCACGAGACTATCTTTGAATAAGGAAGTCGTCAGTATTCTGCATCATTGTCTCCTTACGCACCAATATGCGGGGGTGGGCTGTTCGAGCCAAAGGAAGCTCCGCGAGAGATCGGAACAAAGTCCCGCACCCCACTACCCACGTGGGCGTCAATCCAGGAGGAGGACCGACTTGCATCGAGGGCTATCCACCACGACGCACCTTTGCTGACCAGGCGCTCTTCTTTATTCGGTGAAGCCACAACCCACGTCCACACCAATATGGAACGATCTTTCGAGGCAAGCCGTGATCAGAAGGGGAAAACGATATACCGACGCCGCTTTTAGCAATTAGTAGGGGAGACTGGTACCCAGTCTCTCCGCCCAGTTGAGTGCTTCAAGAACGACGAGCCACAAGAGGAGGTATTGGACGCTCTGCGACAGCTACAAGATGGCACCAACTCCACAACTGACGAGGTCGAGATTGTTAACGTCGGGAATGAAGAATCTCCCAGGCCCATCTCTATCAGTTCTACTTTGTCCACGGACGAACGCGCGAATCTTGTCCAACTTCTCAAAGAGTATCAAGATGTATTTTCTTGGACATATGAGGAAATGCCTGGTCTGGATGAAAAATTGGTCACCCATCATCTACGTGTCGTACTGGATCCAAGCCGATCAAACGAGTCTACGAGACAATTCAACCTAACAAGAAGAGCAAATCAAGACCAAAATTCAGAAGTTGCTAGTATGGCTTCATCAAACCTATTCATCATCCGACCTGGTTAGCCAACGTGGTTCCAGTAAAGAAGAAAAACGGGACAGTTCGGTGCTGCGTGGATTTCAGAGACTTGAACAAGTGCTGCCCCAAGGACGACTTTCCTCTTCCTAATATCGACATGTTAATGGACGCCACCAGTGGACACGGCATGTTATCCTTCATGGATGGTTAAAGTGGCTACAATAAGATAAGGATCTATGATCACGATGCAAGTAAGACGGACTTTCGAACCCCTCTTGGAAATTTCTACTATCTTTGTTATGCCATTCGGTTTAAAACGAACGCACTGAGTTGCAACGTATCAGCCTTATGACATGACAATCTTCCACGATATGATGCATAAACAAATAGAAGACTACGTAGATGATATTGTGGTCAAATCAATAGCTCGAAGCGGACCACACGGAGTCCTACGACAAGTATTCGAGAGGTGTCGTGAATACAAATTGAAGATGAATCATCTGAAATGCGCTTTGGTATCTCTTCGAGGCAAATTTCTAGGATTCCAAGTAGTATCGAAGGGATCAAGGTGGACCCGTCAAGACTCAAGCCATCCTCACGATACCACCACCACAAAATGTGAAAGAACTCCAAAGTTTCATGGGCAAGGTGAACTACATTCGACGTTTTATACCTCGGCACGCCCGACTTGTTGCCTCATTCACCCCTTGATGAAGAAGGAAGCAAGCTTCGTTTGGACCGCAACTCAACATGAAGCTTTCCGAAAGATTCAACGAATACTGTCGTCTCAAGCCATCATGAAGTCTCCCGTCCAAGGGAAGCCGCTTTGTCTCTACATCGCCTTCAGTGACATCGCCGTCGGGGCCTTACTAGCTCAAGAAGACGATGAGGGAATCGAACGTCCCATATACTACCTCAGTCGAATATTAAGAGATGCTGAACTCAGATATCCTAAGGCAGAGAAAGCATGTTTAGCTCTAATCCATTCCATTCGAAGTTCGAGATATTACTGCTGTCCAACAAGGTGGTACTCATATCTAAATCCGACCTGCGAAGTTCCTACTTTCAAAACCGATCCCGATGGGAAGGGCGGCCATGGCTTCTCCAAATGTCGAGTTAGACATAACGTGTGCATCACCTAGAGCTATAAAGGGGCAACGATCGCGGAACTTACTAGCAAGCATTCCCCAGGGGAAGGCACTACGGAGACTATGCGAGGATCTTCCTGGAGAATTTCCAGACATCTCCGTTGTCGAGGAAGAAGTGTGTCTGTTGTATTTTGACGGCTCTGCCACTCCTTGCAGTAAAACTGGAGGGGCAGGCATAGTCTTAGTATCTCCAATCAGAAGTATTCTCACACTCCTTTAAGGTAGACTTCCAATGTACCAACAATTCAGCAGAATATTAAGCCTTCCTCATAGAAATTTGTCAATAGCCAAGCAAGCGGGAGTCACGTGCACGGAGATAAGAGGTGACTCCAAGCTGCGGGTGAATCGGATGAATAAAGTATATGCATTGAAGGAAGTGACGCTAGCTCCATACCGATCGAAGCACAAAGATTCTTTTGAACTATTTTGCTTGATGCAACCATAACCCATGTTGGTCGCAGAACAACAAACACGCCGATTATCTATCTAGAACGGCGGCGTCTAAATTGAAGTTCGAAGGATTAGAAGAAACCCCGACGGTAAAGGAGAACCATAGAATCGACATGGGCGGCACAATACAAAGACACCGAGATTTGCGACGGCGAACTCCGATCATTCGGGAGCTCAGCACTCACTTTCCCAAGGAAAGTCGGTCTCAAAACCTGCAAAACTTCTTCATGCTTCATGGTATGTTATATCATCGAAACCCGGACGGTTCCCTATCAAGATTCTGAGGGGATGATGAAGAACAGCTGCTGACTTTAACCGCATTCACAACGAAATTTGTGGACAATCACTGTGGTAACGCTTTATCGGCGACTTCAACGCCTTGGCTATTATTGTCCAGAGATGGAGACTCAATCCCGACTGCTTGAAGTCTGCTCCCGAGATTGTCAAGCGCCACCACATCAATTGGAGGTTTTTAGTATGAGCCACGCCGGGACTTGGAGAGAGCCGTACATTAGCTATCTCCAGCGAGGGGGCTCTGCTAGCCAAAAGGATGCCGTCAAGATGAAGCAAAAGGCCAAGCGGTTCGTGTTTCACGAAGGGATCTGTCATCGCAAGAGCTTCGGAGGTGATCATTGCGATGCTGGATGGGGTAGAAATCCCGATTATCTTTGAAGGAGATGCACGAAGGGGAACATCAAGGGAAGTGGAAACTGTTTCTCCAGATACACGAGAAATATTATTGGCCAACCATGGAGGATGACGCAGCTACTTTTGTTCAAAGCTGCTATAGATGTCAAGTCCATGGGAACCTTATTCACGCGCCTTCCACCCCTTTACACTCAATAAGCAGTCCGTGGCCATTTTACAGTTGGGGACTGGATATTATTGGGAAAATCAATCCACCGTCATCAAAGCAGCACGAGTATATCATAACATGACAGAATACTTCACTAAATGGGTGGAGGCCATTCCTCTGCGAGGAACTACATGATCAACAATTCGTCTTTCATTAAAGAGTATATCATTTGTCATTTTGGTGTGCCTAAGCATATTATCACGATAACGACACTCCCCTTCGTCCAACAAATGTGCGAGAGTTACTTGAAGAATATGGAATTAAACGGGTCTTATCCACTATCTACTATCCTCAATGAAACGAACAAGGCGAGAGTACCAACAAGACATTGATCCGGATTCTCAGTCGAGCAGTACATGACAATCCTAGAGAATGGCATGACCAGTTACCGATGGCACTCTGGGCATACTGGACATCACCCAGAAGCTCCGTTGGAGTTTCTCCATACTCACTTGTTTACGGTGCGGATGCAATCCTCCCAGCAAAGATCAAAATCCCATCAGCCAGGATTTCAGCGAAAGCGGGGTCCATGGCAACAAGTGACATCTAACTCGAGTAGCTGAATTAGACACTCTCGATTTGAAAGAAGCAAAACGAGAGAACGCACTCGGTTGTACAAGAATAGAATTTCCGGGGCATATAACAAAGCTGTGAAACCACGTGTTTTCAAAGTGGGAGATTTGGTCTTGGATGGCCAAGCACATCCAGCAAGACATGTCTGCACCAAAATTCTCACCAAAATGGGAAGGTCCTTATGCAATCACTAAGGCTTACAGTACCGGCTACGACAAGATCATCAAGGTGGACGGGGGCAAGTTAGAAGCGGTCATCAACGAAAAATGGCTCAAGGCATATCATGCTTGATCATTGTCCGCTTACGTCTCATGTTTCACGACAATACGAGGCATTTATTTTCATTACACGTTTGAATTATCAATTTATTGAAATGCATTAATGAAAAAACCCATTTCACCAATCAAAAAACCAACGCAATTTATTCCACAAAGATATTCAATGTCTTCTTGACATGAACGTCATTGACAATAAGAGAATACAGCTGAATGCGGCTTAGAAGAGGCCATCTAGCAGATAATAGTTCCTTGAGAGCATCATCTTCAACCTAGCTTGATATCTCTCTGTCATATTCTTCAAGTTCTGTACTGCCTGCTCCACCTTCTCCGATTCAGCGTCCAGAGCCTTTTCTTCTTCCAAGGTAGCCTTCGGAGCAGGAACTACGTTCGCAAGTATTCCGGCTCGATCAACCTTGATGATGTCAAGACGCTGCCGTAGCCAACCCACATTGAATACCATCGATTCACATGTGGACACCATGTTCTCCCACTCTTCGAATTTTGATTCAGCAACATTACGGATGGAGATATCCTCCATCTCGGCAAACATAGGGAGAAGACAGTTTATTGTGGCAACCAAAGCAGATGCACAGTGTTGAACTACATTCCTGGTTGCGATATGGCCATACCTCTTCCATACTTTTGTGTATAAAAGTACAAACTCCTTCCTCACCAAGAATCCACCGATGGTTCGATAGCTGGAAGATAGACATTTCATGTGAATATCGAATGGAAGACCTGCGTTGGGATATTCGTAAGATGAGATACCTAGATCGGCATCATCGAGATCCACAGGAGTAGGTGTGTTTGAATTTGAAGGAAGATGACTGTTTAAGTCATCATCATCGACCACTGTCACACACGGGCATCTATGTAAAAAGGGGGGAGAACGAACCGGTACAGTCTTCTTAACTTGGCGAGTACGAACAAGAGAGTCGTCGCAAGGCTGTTCATCCTGAACCTCAGATGGGCGTGCACGTTTAACAGAAGATCCTGAGTGATACGAAGAAGATGATCTGCTGCTGTTCGACATGTTGAGGAGGTAGAGTTTCTGCAAGAAAATCCTATCGACGAATGGTGCTTTTTAAACCCCACATACATGTTGAAGAAAACCCTAAGGGAAGACTAAATCAGCTACGGCAGTGCTTGTCCGATGAATAAGGTCTCAACGCAGACCAATTCGTATTTCTCTCCCAAACCCTAATCAGGTTTGACCAGGACAACACCTTGGCAATGTCTATCTATGCGGTAAATATGCATTTACTTTAGCTTGGTCATTTCAATGTACCCATTTGTCACCATATCATGCCTACCCCACAATAATGTAACCATCATGTGCTAGGCAGGGGACTTAATGTAGATGGTGGATTTTAGTTCAGGGGTAAAATTATAAAACCAAATTTATACGCTGACATCCTGCAAAGGATGAAGCCACTGATAAGTGATGAATACTTCTCCACTTTACTAATTCACCTAAAATGGAGCATGTAGCAACAATCCCATATACCCTGTGAATTTATAACATTATTAATTAATGCATGACCAGCCTTGTATTTCGTATGATGTTCCCGCTGAACTCTCATTATTGGTGCGGCATGACGGTAGTGTTGCTCTCGTGGAGAACACGAATCTCCAAGTGTCACTAATGAGGCATGCACGAAATACCCGTACAGGCTACAACTCTCGGTGTGTTATACTAGCCCAATTGAGCATACATCTCTCGGTGTGTTATACTAGCCAAATTGAGCATACATCTCTCGGTGTGTTATACTAGCCGAATTGAGCATATTTGAATTTGGACTGTCCATATCAGTCTTAGAAACAATCACAACCACGCAAGTTGGCCGCACGATTTAACCAGCCTAGACGAACCCTAGCAGGAGCAGACAACCACAGCAATGACCACCAGCGGGCCCCTTAATGCCATGGCCGGTCAAGTACAGGTCACGCCCTCCAAACAACCAAAAAACACCAGCCTGAAGTTGGATGTCCAGGATGGTATGGAGCGGCTTGGAGGAGCTCGTACGAACAAAGGCCGCCCTCGACGGTCTCAAATCCATCACGTCCGTTCATCTTGCCGGTGCGATTGGGCGGCGCGAGATCGCCCCATTCCCTTGGTCGGACAAGCACCGCGTTATGTACACCAGCCGGCCCCTTTCTACCTGTATAGCCGACCATCTCACGACCTAGCCAAGGAGGAGCAAACGCTCGCCCAAAGTTCGGCCGGCGTGATGCTTTAAGGGTCGCAGGAAATTCCACTAAGGGTCTTAAATCGATCTCGACCATCCAACCTCACCGGCATGTTTGGATGGCTTAGATCAGACCCACAGCCATCGACAAGTATTGGCGTGATCACCACCTGCCCGAGTGTGGGTCCTACATGGCCGGCCTCCCCAAAGAGAAGCGTAGCTTGCCAATTCATCCCGACCAAAGTAGCGTGGACATGAAACCCTAATTAGGGTTTGCGGCATATCACATGTGTCGCAAATCAATCACGACCATCCATCTTCGCGGCATAGATAGGGTGTAGATGTAGATTCAAAGGGTCCCGAGCATGTCAACATGATCACCGTGGGCCCATCTACACGCTGACCGATCGACCAAGGCCAACCATGACCGGACGTCTCGAAATGCGTGCCCAGTAGGCATGACGTGCGGTCTTCAACTCCTTTGCGGCATGGGATTTCTATCGCAAATCAATCTCAGTCGCTCCTCTTTACCGAAAAATTGAGTGGTTTAGATCACACTTTCATGGGACAGTGAGGTACGGACGTGTACACCGGCAAGCCGTCTATACGCATGCCCGGTCGGTCCTGTCAAAAACGTCTCCCAGGCTTGGATTTGACCAAGCTGAAGAGTGATACTTGCGCACCTCTTCAAAACCCTAAAACTTCATCAACTGGCCGCGAGATGAGCGTCATAGATCATCTCGTCTGTCGCTCTACCATCTTGGTTAAGAAGCCTGGATTAGGAGTTAAGCGACCAAAAAGGCATCACCACGATCACCGTCCACCACTCTTCCACATGAGGTGATCGGCCAAATCGAGGCTTGCCTGTATAGCCTCAAACGATCACTCGAAGATAAATTGGACATGATGCTATTTTAAGACGCTTAAATTCGTGACTTACTCGTTAAGCCTTAAAACATCGATGCTTCACACATGCTGAATATATTCGATGCGTTACCTGCATAGAATACACACGATATCTCATAAATATCGACTTCCTAAATAACTTAGTTATTTAATCCAGCGTTACATGATATTTCCTGTGGGTCCCACGATCCACACGATTGAGACATCAATCATGTCACAAACTGGGGATACTTACTTGGGTATTGGTCTCAGCGGTTTACGGCGTGCGGCGCTGGCGCGCCATCACAAGAACGTGTCGGAAGTCATGGACGGTTAGTGACGACGGGAGAAGTGAGCAAAACTTATCGTGTGACACTAACACACAACTCCACTACTCCATCACTCCGCTTCCTCCACTTCCCATGAGAGACGTGGGTTAGTGATGCGTGTCGTAGGTGCAATCAAATTAATTAATACTTTACTACCTAATTAACAAGTAATATAGGGTAGTCAAGGTCGATCCCACGAGGAGCAAGAGATTCTAGTTATGAAAATTGTCACGAAAGGGGGTGTAAAAAGCAAAAGAAAATAAACAAAGCAATTAAAATCGAAAGTTGAAAACAATAAGAGAGACAAGACCAAGGAATCCTTCTTCGTTACGAAACAATGAATCAAGTTATGTTCTATTCTACTTGTTATTAGTCACAAATTATCACCAACCGTAGGTAAAGCATTAGCTTCGATTGCTAAACCCCTAAATCCCTTGTATCCTTAGGACACGGAAGTTCTCGACTACTGGGATTCTATTTACCAAACCACCTAGTAGTAGCTCACTCTAGATGTAATTTAAATAAACGCATTAAGACTTATGAACTTATTAGGTTAATATTAGTAGTTAGACTCTTAGATCAAGGTCTACTTGCTAACGTTGTTTTCACACACAATTGCTCCACGGAATCCCTCCGCAAGGTCTCGTGTTTGCTACTTATGTAAAGAGTCAAGAAACGATTACTTATCTCCTAACTTTCACTAGCTTTAGATCAAATTAACAAATCAATTTAGCGTGCACTCCAAACAATCTATCAATCAATCATGAATGTCTTTAAGATCACTCCTATTAGTAAAAACAAACGATAATTATGTGAAAAAACTTCAAGATAGAATTGAAAACAAAAACTTAAATCATATGTTAAGAACTAGGAATTCATCCTCAATCAATAAATTAACTACTCATGTTAAAGAGTTCACACAAAGAATAAGAAAAGAAAAGAATTGTGTGTGTAGAGATATGTGTAGAAGTTGTAGAAAACTTCTCTATTTATAGGCTTCAATATTCTCCAAATCTTCTAAGGAGTAGAATCCTTTTCCTTTTGCAATTCAATTTCCAAATCCAAGCTTTTCTCAACTCTTCCACCTTCTCTTTCCAAATTTGAGTCCAATTCTCCATCCAATTCCTAGCCCAAGTCTTCATACCCATGAGAGAAGTCCATAGAAAATTAAAATTTTGGCTCACGAAAAAGCCGGATTGTGGGCGAATTCGGTAGGAATGATCGCCACGCAGGCCACTGAAAAGTTCACCGTCGTCGGGGAGGAATATTCGACGGAATATTCCGTCGGTCCTCCGTTAGTCCTAATCATCAAACGGGTCAACCGTCGTCAACCGTTAGTCGGCGGGTCAAAGAGGAAGGAGAGTCGGACTCGAGTTAGCTTCGACTCGCCTAAGCGGGCTTACTCAGCGAGTCGATTCTTGAATCGGCTTCTAACTCGTTGGCTTACTCGGCCATCGGTCTGAGTGGCCGAGTCACCGAGTTATCCTGGCGAGTCACGATTCGACTCATCGGGCGAACTCTAGGCCATTACTTGCGACTTGCACAGCCAAGCATCTCTGCCCGACCATGTTGGCCCTCAATTCCATCTGCAATCCATGCTCTTCCCCAACTGCAAAACACTCTGTAGCTTCAGTTTCATCTCACTCAGACCACAGTTCTCTCCTGCAATCTTGCATTGCTTTAACTGCAACCTCAAGTATCACATAGTCCTGCACAGCTCCAACACAATCCACCATTCCATCTTGAGCTTGTTTTGCTTGTAAATTCCTTCGCAGCCCCTGACTCCAACAAAGCCCCTTCTCGAAAGTCTCCATATCCATTATAATGCCCGGCAATCGCGCCTTTGCATTTCCACCTGCAATATTTCCTTGCCAGATTCTTCCAGCCATGATGGCTTCAGCTGCATTTCAACACCAGCAAAACCACCCATCTGCAATTGCATCCACTACCTCTTCAACCTGTTCATCTCTAAATCCATCACACATGTAGCTACATTCGCCAGAACCCATTCCATTAGCTTCATTACTGTGCATCTCAACTTTGCATCCCGAGCTATAACCACGGTGTCACAGCTGCTGTGACATCATCCTAACTCAATGCTCTTCTCTGCAATACATCCCCTGAAACTCTGCAATGCTATTTCTCCTTCATTGCTTCACCATTTTCACAGCCATCAAGACCTTATTCCACCTGAAATCACCTGCAACATCACTGCCCGATTTCACAAACTCCATTAGCGGAACCCGGACTGCAATTGAATCGATGCACCACCTCCGAACATCCATCTACTTGAGCTGTTACTACAAGTCACAGCAAGACCACCACAGAGCCCAACCTCCTGAATACATCCTCATAGCCATGAACATCTTCTCTGATTCTATTGCCTCCTGCAAATCTCAACATCACAAAACCCATTGTCAATTCATCAATTCCATCTTCTCGACATCACAGAGTCTTCAATCCCTTCTTGAAATCAACCAAATTCTACCATCAAAACCTAACTCAATCTTGAGCAGGTTCTACGCAAATCTCAATTCAATTCGGACCCGGTTGTAAAACCATGTGAACTTGTAAAACCCTCTTTAATCCTCACCATTTCTTCGATCGGAGAATCAAGATCCGGTGATAGCAGATTCGTTTCTTCTCCAATTAACACCAAACCCTAATAACTTGACCCATCACCACCTTAACTTCATCGTGTCTCGATTTCTCTCAACTCGGATGCGGTAAATCTGTAAATCTCTCAAGTTTCTGCCTTTTTCGATCTCTATTTCCTCTCGGACAACGGAAGCGTGACGACATTTGTTTTTTTTCAATTTCGAATAGTAGAGATGATTGAGAAATAACTCTTCTCGATTTAGAAATTTGGGTTAAATGGGGCGGATATGGATCCGGGTACGGGTGTGGTGATATGGGTTTAGGGTGTGGGTGGATTCAAACACCCACCATAAGTACACCCCAAATGTGCTATTCTCACTCCCTTCTTTTGGATAAGGGACACCTCTTTGACCTCCCCTTAACCTTGGCTGGGCTCCATATAGTATTCCCTCCTTGGTGAGATGACAATTTTACCCTTTTGCTCAAATTGAGTGATTTCTTCTTCTTTTCCTCCGTGCGACTCCAAAGTAGCTATAAAACTCAAAACAAGCATAAAATACATAATTTACAAGAAAAATAACAAAGAAAGCATAAACAATAGATAGTAAATAGGATGTATTCTACACCTGGTGGTATTAGCATATGAGCTTCTCCTTTAGGTTTATTATGGCGAGTACCATTAAAACCTTAAATCTTATAGGTTGAAGATATCGAGATCTTCGTATTCCCCATAGTCTTGTAAGTATGGTAAAAAGGATGTTCTGAGGCTTAGGTATCGTTAAGATTATTGATTGTCGCTGAATTTTCAACCTCATCATCTTGCGTCATCAACCGGGTTTGGGTTGTCTCATGCACTAATGAGGTATCATGCATCCTCTCCCTCCCTCGGTACCCCTCTTACGTGGTAGAAATAATGTAAATTTGCATTCCTTTAGTGGAAATGTCTTATGATGTTCGTTGCTTCCTACATTACTCATCTCTTGCAAAGCCTACGAGAACACTATCATGAAAATATTCAATTGTTAATATGAATGTAGGATAGAGTTGCGAGAACAAGTTTTGGCTTTAAGCAAACCTACTACAAATATTTAACTTTTCCCTTTATTATTATTTACTCTGTGAATTTAC
>JAJJWW010014817.1:0-82167 GCA_023531295.1 Papaver armeniacum | reverse complement strand
ACAATTTTGCTGCACACATCATGGATAAGAAGTCTATTATAGGCAGGGCACCCTACATGAGTATCTTGGAACGATGTTGGATTTTGACAGTGTATACATTTTCTGTTTAAAAAGAGACAATGCTGCTTAGTAATTAAATTTAAACAGAGCTTAATTAATAAATGTTCCCAGTAAAACAAACAACATTATAAATGAACCAGAGTAGCTCCCTCTAACGGTTCAATCTCGTCGTTTTCTCCTCCACATATCACCAACCAAGTATTTCTTTGATTTTTCTCCCATGGCTTGTAATGAAGCTAAAGTATTAATGTGTGGAATTGCTTCGTCGTTGGTGAAGTACTTGGTTGACACTTCATCATCATACAAGATCATTTTCAAAGTTTTTGTTTTTGAATCGTAACAATAAAGTGCTTCCCCATAGTAAACAAGGATGACTTCTTTATTCTCAGTAAGTAAAATCGGCTTAAACCACGTCCATCTGCGTTCAACTTCCACGCTTTCAAAACCTATATCGAAATCCATATCTCTTTACATGCTTCAGAAGATAAAAACCGCATCCCTTTATCTTCCGTGTTGCTATTTTCACTGCCTTTTTTCTTCAAGGGCCATATTTTCAGACGCACGTCTTCCAAATAAAAGCATAAACGCCCCCTAACGCTACAACTACATAGTCAACTCGTCGCGATTGCTGTTAATAATTACACCTGGAGGTAAAGGCAACATTCAGAACTCCTCGTCAGCCAAATCGAAAGTCACGACATTCTTCTCTCCAGTCCAATAGATAGCTCCATTTTCATATATACCGACGCCACCACATTTCACCCGCCGAATGGGAATTGTACCTTTGGCTCTCCACCCATAGCCACTCCCAAGTGTGTATACTTCGACATGACCTTCATCAACTGTGCAAGGATAGTGGATTCTGACAACCTTGAACTCATTGGTAGATCTAGCATACCCGAACCCACATGATAAGCGATCAAACAGATTGACCTTTGGTTTCACCAGCTGAGGAAGATAACAGTATTCTCTAGTGATGGTCTTGAAAATATATATGGGATCTAAAACTTGACGGTGGTGTATAAATGTACAAATCAAACCATTGCATGAGCCAACTAAGCGATGATATGGATAAGTATGCATCGGAGGATGATTAATCCTGTAGTTGTAGAAAATCCTACACTACATCCAAAGAATCTCAAACATACATAATGAAGTAAACAAGCAAGAGACATAGAAGAACACAAGATATACGTGGTTCGGTATGATTACCTACGTCCACGGGGTAAAGGGATGATCTTATTACTTGGTTCACGATTACAAGATGAATGCTTCTCTCAATACTCTAGGTGTGCTCTCCTTTCTTACTTGGCCTTTACCTCTCTACATAGTCTCTATTTATAGTCATAGATGATGATACATCAATGCTACGATGTTGGGCCTGGTGTAGCTTCCTTGATGTTCTTTCGCGGGCAACCAGCTGATGCTTCAGCCGATATTCTTATTTGCTCAAGTCGAGATATCTAGCCGAGACGAGTGATGTCCTCATCTGATATCCCACTACCCGATATCGCTTGTTTGGTGAAGATGACCGACATCGCCCTTTAGGTCCCTGGCCGAGTCTCACTTTGACCGAGCTCTTCTTATCTCTTCACCAACTCTGTCGGTGCATTTATTGTCCTCGAAACCGATGAGCATCACATCAGAACTTTTCTCTTACTTTATGTAGACCTCACGGCCGCCTCTCGCCTCCTCTTTTCTCGCCTGATCCGGTGAGACGATTCAATACTTCTAGTGCTTATTTCTCTTGGTACGCCATCGTCTAGGATGGTTCCACCTGTCCCTGTGGATTATTTACACCTACATTTATGCCCCTTCTTCCTCTCGTGTGATCGGCACGAGGGGAAGAAATCGCCTCGTCTTCCCACGTCCTCGATCATGCCGGATTTCACGCCATGCTGTTCCCCACTCTCTTCCGTTATTGCAACCTGTTTACCTTCTTCGCCGGTTACAACAGATGAGGTTTATAAGTCCGACCCTTAAACCTTGGTTTTTCTTTTATTCTTTCCTTAGCAGTTTCTCTTCTCTCCTTCTCTGTTTTCTCCGCTTCTTCTTCATCGTCATTGGTTATACTTTCCAACAGGTTTCCTCCCTTTTTTTTTCACTATCTCAAGTTTTATCTGTTGTTCTTTGTTTACGTTGCCACTGTAACTTCCGATTCCGGTCGTATCTTCACTTTTCCTGCCGTTTCCTCAACTAACTTCCATGGCGTCTTCAACTCATTCCATGACGGAAAAGAGGTGCGTGAGTTATGTCTTCTCTGACGAAGACGGTGTACCGCTTGATTCCCCGTTTGTTGTTGAAAGCCCTTCTAAGCATGATCATGGTGCTTTGTATTCCATCTTTTCGATAATCCTTCTTCCTTTTCATGTAGGATCGACAAGAGAATCGCTAAAGACTTGCCTGGATGAGCGGCTTTATCCAACAGTTGAAAGATGAGTTCAACCTCCATGGCTATGACGTCAGGCTCTTGTCGGCCTAAAAAGGCGTTTTGAATAAGGATGATGTTATGAAGTTTCCGCACTCGGCTGAGGCGACCATCGTCACCAGGGGTCAGTTAGAGCTCGGGTTGCGTTTTCCTTTGTATGATCCTAGCCGTTCATTTTGGTATGAAGCTTTCTAAGATCCGTCCGTCCCGTGATTTGGCTCAATGGAATGGAAACACCTTTCGAATCCTATCCGAGTGGGAGAGACGCAGCCAAGGTGAATGTACTCCTACTCCTTGGTCCACCTATAATTCTTCTCAGGCAGGCGACTATACTCCTGCTAGTTTTGCTGATAATTACCGAAGCGGGACCGCTACCAATGGCGATCTAGCCGGTTTTGCTGTCAAGTAGCCCTCATCGCCATAAGACTCTTCCCGAAGGTGTCAAGAAGATTTTATTGACGAGATCCCGAGGGAAAGAGTTCCAATGCATATGCCCGTCATACTAGTGACGCGGCTTGGGATCGAGTTCCTTTGGTTATTTCTGGTCCTCTTCTGAGCGACAAGTTTCCTTCTCCGGCCGAGTCTTATCCCTTCGGGTAGTCAACGTGGATCGGGTAAGCATGTTTCCCGGTTTTTTATTTAGATGATCGGCTCGGGTGACTAGTAGGGTGATGTTTTTATTTTTGTGTTTTATAGCCTAAGTCCCGTAGAGTTCCTTCGAGTCTCTCGTTCTTCTAAGAGGGATAGGGATTCTAGCACAGGAGCCGAGGAGGCGACAGGGAAAGTAACAAGTATAATGCTCCCTCCTTGAAGTACATGTACTTGCCCATATTTTTTGCCTTGAATGGTTATGACATCGTCTCATGTGCAGAAGTTGAGAGTTGACAGAGCTGGAGGTGCTTCGGCGAGGGATAGTGAGGATTTCGAGGATCAGCTGCCTTTATCCCATTTCCTGAGAAAGTCGCCTCATAAAACTTCTGATGTTTCGTCTACCCTTGTAGGTGGGAAGCCTAGTGGGAAAGGAAAGGAAAGGAGACTAAGGGAGACGTATCTGCCCCGGAGAAAACTATGCCCCAGCAGCCAGCTGGTAAAGGGATTGTTCTTGCTGACGGTGTTGTGTATCTTGAATCTGATGATGATGATGATGATGAGGATATTTTTGATGGGTAGGACGAGGTCGATGGTGGTGAAGAGGAGCAGAAGCGAATAGAGAAGTCTGGTGGTGGTGGAAATGATGTGGTTACTCGTGATGAAGAGAACGTCACTTCTAGGAGCGAGTTGCTGGAGCCCCTTTCTCCTGTGGTTCCTAACTCAGGAAGTACCACCTCTTTTACTGTCTCGAGACCTATGTGTAATTCCCTGGGAGCTCTTATTTCTCCTGAATTTGCCTCTCTTTCGGATGAAGATAAGATCAAGGCCGCCTCATTGTATGATGCTGGTCTAAAGAGCACTTTCGATCTGCTGGTGAGTTGTGTTGATCAGGTTACGCATTCACGCCATGGGGTAAGTTCTAATGATGTTGGTGTTTGTAGGATATCAATCGGGCTGTTGTTAAATGCCGCTATTCAGCGCAAGGAGATCGCCGAGAGAGAGGGCCTTTGCTCTTATTACAGCAAGAGTGCGAGCGATCCCGGGGGATGGAGAAGCAATTAGCCGAGACTCAAGGTATTTACTTAGCTTTCCAGTGTTTACGATTGATTCTGTAGTGCCAATATCCTGAGTTTAGTACTACCTTCCTATCCTAAACTTCTAGTGTGGAGGCCGATGCTGCCACGAGGTATCGCTTGTTGAAGAGGGAAATTGACATAGAACTGGATCATGTTTCGAATTTACAACAAAGTATTGTCAATAAGGATGACAAAATTGATCGTCTGGAAACCGAGATTGAAGGTCTTCAAACCCGGCCGCATCGTTATGTGACTTTGGAGTATGTCCCGTAGGAGATCGATAATCTTAGGCGAGCTTGTCTCGGCCCAGGGGAGTATCGCTGCCGACAAGACGCCGTTGGTCGATAACTTAGAAAGTCGGTGTGGACGGTTAAGGCTTCAAGTCCGAGATTTGCACGCGATCACCTTCGACTCGGGGAGAAGAGTCTTAAAAAGTGTAGCCAAGAATCTCTTTGAGAAGCTTAGAGAGTCTAAGAAAGTCTCTCGAGAGTTGGAGTGGTTCGATCTCGGTTATCGTGGTTTGGAGATAACACACTCTCGGCAGAGAGCCGAATGGAATGATCATGAGAAACATTGCCCCTCCAATGAGTTTAACGGGCAACGCTACCTAGAACTTTCCCTTAAGATATCTTCCCTTGAGTGTAGCTTGTCTGAGTCCGAAGAGACCGTTAGAGTAGTCACCCCTTTACTTGAAGGTGGTGTCCCTGGTATTGTGTTTTCATTGTTGTTGCCCTGATGTTGTGGTTATGTTACTGACTTCTCCAAGAGTTTGACAAATCGAGCAAAGGAAGGTAACATCGCTGGAAGAGGAGAATGCCCGATTGAAGGAAAAGAGGTGCAGTGCCGGCGAGGAAAGCTCACCCATACTCGGGCAGGTGGTCACTGCTGAGGCGGCGTCGATGCAGCTGACACACGACCTTGCTGCTAAAAAGGCGAAGTTTAATGATGAGCTCGTTGCGAAGGTCAGAGTCGATGTAAAGGCGGTTCTTGATAAGAAGCGAGCCGATGATGCTGCCAAGAGGGCGGTTCCGGGGTCGGCTCCTCCCAAAGAGTAGGCTCATATTTTGTAGCGCTGTGTCACTATTTTGCCATTTGCATTGGGTTGTAATCCTCTCGAACACCTTTATTTTCTCATACATTTTCTTTTAATGGGGTGTTTCGTCGCCAATTCAGTTGTTTTTCTTGATTTCAGACATTGTTGTTCACGTTAACGTTCTTACTATGTTGTGCCGATGATATGTGATTTATTTTTACGACTAATTTGTGTGTACCTGCTGTTGATGGTGGATTTTAGACAAGGGGTAAAATCGTAAAACCCCATGACCTAGTGTTACCCGCAACACATTAACTAAGAGCATTTAACTCAGGTGTAAATAATTAATAAGGGTATTTTTTCAAAAATACCGATTAGGGTTTTCAAACACGTAACCCTAATTCCAAAAACCAAAACCAAGCCGCATATCTAAGACCACTGCCAAGCCGCATACCATGGCAACCATGCCAAACCAAGCCGCACTCGCGCACCATGGCACCCATCCAAACCAAGCCGCATATCCACCATGGCAACCATGCCAAACCAAGCCGCATACCATGGAAACGCAAACCAAGCCGCAACCATGCCAAACCAAACCGCACTCGAAACCATGCCAAACCATGGCACCATGGCAACCATGCCAAACCAAGCCGATACCATCAACCATTGCCAAAACTGCCGCACCATGGCAACCATGCCAAACCAAGCCGCACCATCAACCATGCGCACCATGGAAACCATGCCAAACCAAGCCGCATACTACGCACTCATGGCAACCATGCCAAACCAAACCGCATACTTGGCGCCGCACCCATGCCAAACCAAGCGCTCAGTTCGCGACCATGGCAACCATGCCAAACCAAGCCGCACTCAGCGCACCATGGCAACCATGCCAAACCAAGCCGCATACTCGCGCACCATGGAAACCATGCCAAACCAAGCCGCATCACTCGCACCATGGCAAACCATGCCAAACCAAGCAATCCATGCCAAACCCGCACTGCACCATGGCAACAATGCCAAATTCCGCAGCCGCGCATGCCTTTGGCCCACGCCTAAACATAGCGCCCAGTTTGCAAGACCTGGCAAACTAGGTCAACATGGTCACTAGATGCCATGGCACATGCCAACACGTGCCGCAAGCCATATTTCCGAAGCCGCTATGCCTTTGGCAACCATGCCAAACATAGCGCCCTAGGTTTGCAAGACTTGCAACTAGGGTCAACATGGCAACTAAACATGGCGTGCCATTGGCACATGCCAACACGTGCACGCTGATAAAGTTCGCAGCCATAGCGCCCTGGTTTCCTTTGGCCCACGCCAAACATGGCGCCCTAGGTTTGCTAAGGCATCCATTGCAACTAGGTCAACATGGCCGCACGTGCCATTGGCACATGCCAACACGTGCCGCAAGCCATATTTCCGAGTCGCCATGCCTTTGGCCCACGCCAAACATAGCTCCCTAGGTTTGCAAGACTTGCAACTAGGTCAACATGGCCGCACGTGCCATTGGCACATGCCAACACGTGCCGCAAGCCATATTTCTAAGCCGCTATGCCTTGGCCCACGCCAAACATGCGCATAGGTTTGCAAGACTTGCAACTAGGTTTGGCCAAGAGACTTGCCAACACGTGCCGCAAGCCATCAACATGCCTTTGGCCCACGCCAAACATAGCGCCCTAGGTTTGCAGACGGTAACTTTGCACCATCGGTCAACATGGCCGGCACACATGCCAACACGTGCCGCAAGCCATATTTCTAAGCGCGCCTCGGGCCCATGCATAGCTTTGGCCCACGCCTAAACATAGCGCCCTTCTAGGTTTGCCCAGACTTGCAACTAGGGCCGCACGTCAACATGCCAACACATGCCGCAAGCCATATTTCTAAGCCGCTATTGGGCACGCTAACATGCCAAAGACTTGCAACGGTCAACATGGTCAAGACGTGTCACATTGCACATGCCAACACGTCTTATATTTCTAAGCCGCTATGCCTTTGGCCCACGCCAAACATAGCGCCCCCTAGGTTTGCAAGACTTTGCAAGACTTGCAACTAGGTCAACAAGACTTGCATTCAACAAGACATGCCATTGGCACATGCCAAACACACACGCCGGTAGCCTAACTTGCAAACCGGTGCAACCTACCACCAAGGCATTCCGCACATGCCAAACACACACGCTTCGGGTAGCCTAACTTGCAAACCGTGCAACCTACCACCAAGGCATTCCGCACATGCCAAACACACACGCCGGTAGCCTAACTTGCAAACCGTGCAACCTACCACCAAGGCATTCCGCACATGCCATGCACATGCCAAGTGCATTAACTGTAACCTAACTTGCAAACCGTGCAACCTACCACCAAGGCATTCCGCACATGCCATTGGCACATGCCACACGCGCCACTAGCAGCCGCCACTTGCACTCAAGATGCAACTAACACTTGAGACATCGACACAAAACTGGGATGCTTCTTTAGGGTTTTGGTTTACATCCAAAGATGCAACAGACACTACGCTCACATTAAGAAAGCGTGAAAAGGAATAAAGCTACAAATAAAAGAGGAAATAATGGTGAAAAACGTTTCGCCCATTAAACCATGCGGTTACCACCTCCTCCCATTATTTCACCCTTTACTCTCTTCCTTCATGAGGCCAGTGGCACGTTTAATCTCGACTTGTATAAATAGGTCTTACCTATTTCCACCGACAACAAGTCTCGGTCAGAGAAATATACTACACTTACACTCTCGTAAAGGCAACTTTTGCAAGCTCTCCTAAAAGCTTCTATCTCTTGCAAGCTTCCTAAGCTTTCACTTTCCGATACAAGTCGAGATACTACTCTCCTCAACACCTTTCTTTGCTTCCTCCCCAAATCAACCCTTCTCCTCCACTTTGTCACCGAAGCAAGTCCGAACGGCCATTTCTTGGTTTAGGCCGGACTTGCATGTATCGATCTTCGAATCTACAAAGTGCTCACGTGCAAAGACATTTGTTTAGGGTTTGAATCAATTTCTCACTCACCCACCGAAATTACCGAAATCAGCAGAAACGATTTTCACCCATAAATACCTGCATAAAAATGAGTAAATTAGTTAGCGTAAATGCCATTTCTGTCGAACACACTCAACAGGGTGGGTCATCGGGCCCAATGCCATGTCCCGATTGAGGTATCTCATCACCATCTTTTAAGATCTAGTGGTAGGGTATTTGGTCTTCCCTAATTTCTATGGGATCGATATCCCAAGAAGTTATCAATTAAATTTCTTGGGTAAGTGATTTCGCTACTTGCGAGGGGAGCAATGTTTCCCGCCGACTGTCGAGTACTCATGCCTCCACAACTCGCCACCGGTTTCCAACCACCAGCCCTAGGGCTACCTCGGCACTTGCACACTGCCATCGCCCCGAGTTCGAATAGCCCGTCTTAATGTAAGTCGCCCCGACACTTGCACAATGCCATCGCCTCGGGTTCGAAAAGGCCATTTAGACGCAATTGTCACATTCCCAACACCACGTGGCCTTTCAAGGAAATAAATGACAATATAGCATACTTGCTCTCATGGGTGATATAGCTTTAGTCGCTTAGAATTCCACGGTCGTGGCTCGGGTGTTCCGTCCGGTTTTAGTATCTTGTATGCTCCTTCACCGACCTTCTCGACAATGGTATAGGGCCTCCCCATCGTGCTGCTAGTTTTCCGCCCTTTTTTATCACGTTCATAACTGGGTAGGTCCTTTAGCACCAATTGTCCTGGCTAGAACTCTCTTGGTCGGACCCGTTTTTTATACTCTCGTTGTATTCTTCGTTGGTAATTTTCCATCTTTTGCAGAGCCATCTCTATTGTTTCTTCTAGGTCGTCGAGCTTGGACAGGATAAGATCTTCCGAAATGTTTCGCCTCAACGCCTCGGTCCTTGTTGTAGATATCATTGCCTCCGTTGGAAGGATGGCTTCGGTCCCATATGTTAACATGAAAAGCGATAATCCGGTTGCCTCTTTGCGATTTGTCCTATAAGCCCACAAAAATTTGTAAAGCTCTTCGCACCATTCTCCGTATTCTCCATCAAGCTTCTTCTTCAGGTTGTCGGCGATGGTCTTGTTTGTGATCTCAGCTTGTCCATTACTCTGGGGGGTAAAGGGGTGTGGACTTGATCTTTCGGATGTTGTAGGTATTGAATAGCAAGTCGATATTCTTGCCCTGTAGTTGTTTTCCGTTGTCCGAGACGATTGCCGCTGGTACTCCAAAGCGACAGATGATGTGCTCCCAAATGAATCGAAAAACATCTCTATCGCGAATATACTTTAATGGGACGGCCTCTACCCATTTAGTAAAGTATTCGGTAGCCACAATTAAGTATTTTCGCTGCCCCGATCCGACATGCAATGGTCCCACGATGTCGATCCCCATTTGGCGAAAGGCCAAGGGCTGATTATCGAGTTTAATGTCACCGCTGGTGCATGTATCTTCTTTTCCGAATTTTGACATTCGTCACGTATGAGGGCCATATGCTTCGCATCCTCGTTCATGTAAGGCCAGAAATATCCCATAGTCTTGGCTCGCGCTGCTAGGCTACGACCCGAGTTGTTGTTTCCCGCGGCCCTATAATGCAATTTGTTTAGGATTGTGTGCCTCTCTTCTTTACTCATGCATCTTAATAATGGTCTTAGGTATGATTTTCTCGTACAGAACGCCATCTCGGAGCTCATATACACCGCTTTGCTTTTGATTTTGTTGATCTCGTCACCCTCAGGCGCCCCCGCTTCTAAATATTCGTGGATAGGTTTTCTCCAATCATCTACTTTATATTGATTCTGGCCGTGAAGTTGCTTCCACGCGCGCTACCGATGTCCACTATCTCAGGTACCGATGGCATTAAGATTCTCATAATTCTGATACCTTCAACACTTGCATCCGTTAGCATGTAAGCGATGTACGCTAGAGCTTCCGAGTGGCGGTTATCTTTCCTACAAATATGCCGAAACTTGATGTTTGGTATCTGGTCGATGTAAAATTAAAGAGTTCCCAATATTTCTCAGAATAAGGGGTCGTGTATAGCGTATACCCGCTGATTTGTCTGACGACCAAATGAGAGTCACTTGTTAATCTTACATCTTGAATTCCATCTCCACTATCAAAGTGCGCAGCATGTATCACAAATTCGTATTCGTGACGTTATTGGTTGCCTTAAATTCGAGTCTAAACGAGTGGACCATCTTTTTTTTCCTTAGGCGCCAGAAGACCAATCCAAGGCCTGACCCGTCTCTATTGGATGATCCATCCATAAAAACTTCCCATCGTGTCGGGTTACAGGTCTCGAGTAAGTCGGACGGATCCTCTTGGTCTTCCTCAATTCTGGGGATGTCTTCTACTTCTTCTTCGTCACTAAAGGGGAAGTCTGCCAGAAAGTCGGCCACTGCCTATGCTTTTACTGCTGTTCTCATCTCGTAGAAGATATCGAATCGCTGATTCAGTGCGCTCCACTTGGAGATCCGCCCCGACCTGGATGCATTGTCGAGTACTGACTCTATGGAGGATTTTGTGAGCACCCGAATTTTGTAAGTCTGGAAATACGTCCTAAGTTTTTGTGTTGCAAACACCAATGCTAATATCAGTTGCTCGATTCGTGTAGTTCTTCCGCCGCCTGGGTTCATGGTTTTGCTTATGAAATACACCGCTTTTCCTCCTCCTACGTTCTTGACTAGATGGCATTGATGGCATAACTCGGTCGCCCCAAGATATAAATCAATACCTCCCTGCTCCTGCCTTTGTAACACCGGAAGGCTCGCGAGATGCCAAGTCTTATGGGTGAAAATCGTTTCGCTATTTCTGCAATTTCTGTGGGTGAGTGAGAAATTGATTCAAACCCCTAAACAAATGTGCTTGACGTGAGCACTTTGTAGATTCGAGAGATCGATCCAGATAAGTCCTACTTAAACCAAGAAATGGCCGTTCCAGATTTGCTTTTGGGTCACAAAGTGGAGGAGAAGGGTTGATTTGGGGAGGGAAGCAAAGAAAGGTAAGTTGAGGAGAGTAGATCTCGACTTGTATCGTAAAGTGAAAGCTTAGGAAGCTTGCAAGAGATAGAAGCTTTGGGAGAGCTTGCAAAGTTGCCTTTCCGAGAGTGTAAGTGTAGTATATTTCTCCGACCGAGACTTGTTGTCCGGTAGAAATAGGTAAGACCTATTTATACAAGTCGAGATTGAAACGTACTCGACCTCATGAAGGAAGAGAGAAGGGTGAAACAATGGGAGGAGGTGGTAACCGCATGGTTTAATGGGCGAAAAACGTTTTTCACCATTATTTCCTCTTTTATTTGACCGCTTTATTCCTTTTCACACTTTCTTAATGTGAGCGTAGTGTACGCCGTATGTCGTGACCGCCAAACCAAAACCCTAAAGAAGCATCCCCGCCTTGTGTCGATGTCTCGAGTGTTGGTCGCATCTTGAGCGCAATTGGCGCCGCGAGTGGCGCGTGGGCATGTGCCAATGGAATGTGCGAATGCCTTGGTGGTAGGTTGCACTGCTTGGGGTTAGGTTACCAAATACAGGTGCTTGGTGCATGTGCCAATGGCATGTGCGGAATGCCTTATGGTAGGTTGCACGGTTTGCAAGTTAGGCTACCAACGTGTGTGTGTTTGGCATGTGCGGAATGCCTTGGTGGTAGGTTGCACGGCTTGCAAGTTAGGCTACCAAATAAGTGTGTGTTTGGCATGTGCTAATGCCTTGGTGGTAGGTTGCACGGCTTGTAAAGTTAGGCTACCAAATAGGTGTTTTGCATGTGCCAATGTCATGTCTTCCTTTGTTCGTACTTACGATTTTCACCCATAAACAAGACTCAGTAGTATGACGGTTTTACTAAGAACCTAAAAATAGATTGTATATCTTGCCCAACCCCGAATTTACTCACTTCATAGGTTTTGCGAACACACACCTCTCCATGTAAAGGGCGGTTTTTTGCTGGCGGTTTTGTCGGGTAGCATCGTCAAAGAAGTCCCCAATCGCTGGTAGCATCTTCACAGTCCTCAGATTGAGTAATAGCATCTTTGGCGTTTTTCTCAGTAGCATCGTCAAAGAAGTCCCACCGCTCGTAAAGATCTTCTGGCAGTCCCCGCAGATTGAGTAATAAGATCTTCAAAGAAGTCCCCAGTTTTCTTGTGTAGTTTTTGCAACTAGTAATCGGGTCGTCCGGTAGTTGAGTCGGATTGAGTCGCCTCCCCTACCATCTTGACATCTCGGGTCGTCGCAACGAGATCGACGGCCTCCGATATTGTAGCCGATGATCAATCCTCCCGCCGTGGTCGCCAATTGTTTATGGGTGAAAATCGTTTCACCGATTTTGTAATTTTTTGGTGAGTGAGAAATTGATTCAAACCCAAACAAATGTAAAGCGACGTGAGCACTTTGTAGATTCGAGAGATCGATCTCGTACAAGTCCGCCTAAACCAAGAAATGGCCACTAGACTTGCTTCTGGCCACAAAGTGGAGGAGAAGGGTTGATTTGGGGGAGGAAGCAAAGAAAGGTGTTGAGAGAGTAGATATCTCGACTTGTATCGTAGTGAAAAGCTTAGGAAGTTTGTGAGATAGAAGCTTGGGAGAGCTTTTGCAAAGTTGCCTTCCCGAGAGTGTAAGTGTAGTATATTTATCCCGTCCGAGACTTGTTGTCCGGGTGGAAATAGGTAAGACCTATTTATACAAGTCGAGATTGAAACGCACTCCTGGCCTCATGAAGGAAGAGAGGTGGGGTGAAATAATGGAGGAGGTGGTAACCGCATGGTTTAATGGGGCAAAACGTTTTTCACCATTATTTCTTTTATTTGACCGCTTATTCCTTTTCACGCTTTCTTAATGTGAGCGTAGTGTACGCCGCATGCCAGACCGCCAAACCAAACCCTAAAGAAGCATCCCCCTTGTGTCGATGTCTCGAGTGTTGGTTGCATCTGAGTGCAAGTGGCGCTGCTAGTGGCGCTGGTGGCATGTGCCAATGGCATGAATGCCTTGAAGTGTAGGTCAGACGGTTTGTGCTAGGGTTACCATCGTGTGTGCTTGGCATGTGCGAATGCCTTGGTGGTAGGTTGCACAGCTTCTGGTGTTAGGGCTACCGGAAATATGGTGTGTTTAGCATGTGCTAATGCCTAAGGTAGGTCAGACCGCCAAAGTTGCCACTCAACAGGTGTGTGTTCTAATGCGCTAATGCCTGCGGTAGGTTGCACGGTTTGAAAGTTAGGCTACCGTGTGTGTTTGGTGCATGTGCCAATGGCATGTGCTGGTCGCCTTGTCGACCTAGTTGCAAGTCTCGGCAAATTTCCAGGGCGCTATGTTTGGCGTGGCCAAAGGCATAGCGGCTTAGAAATATGGATTGGTGGCATCGGTTGGCATGTGCCAATGGCACGTGCGCCAGTCGGGACTAGTCATAAGTCTTGCAACTAGGGCGCCTATGTTTGGCGGGGCCAAAGGCATAGCGGCTTAGAAATATGGCTTGCGTACGTGTGTGGCATGTGCCAATGGCACGTGCGGCTATGTTGACCTAGTTGCAAGTGTTTCAAACCTAGGGCTATGTTTAGCGGGCCCAAGGCATAGCGGCTTAGAATATGGCTTCAGACGACGTTGGTATGTGCCAATGGCACGTATGGCCATAAAGTTTGACCTAGTTGCAAGTCTTGCAACCTAGGGCGCTATGTTCAAGGGGGCCCAAGGCATAGCGGCTTAGGAAATATGGCTTCATGCACGTGCTGGCATGTGCCAATGGCACGTGCGGCCATGTTGACCTAGACCTAATAAGTCTTGCAAATTTAGGGCGCCTATGTTTGGCGTGGCCAAAGGCATAGCGACTTAAATATGGCTTTAAGCACATGTTGGCATGTGCCAATGGCACGTGCGGCATGTTGACCTAGTTGCAAGTCTTGCAAAACCTAGGGCGCTATGTTTGTCGGGGCCAAAGGCATAGCACTGGAATAGCGGTTTGGCATGCACGTGTTGGCATGTACCAATGGCACGTGAGGCGCCATGTCGACCTTCAATAAGTCTTGCAAACTACTTCTGCGCTTATGTTTGGCGTGGGCCAAAGGCATAGCGGTTCTGGAATACGGTCATAAGACGCGTTGGCATGTGCCAATGGCATCGCGGCGACCACGTTGACCTAGTTGCAAGTCTTGTAACCTAGGGCGCTATGTTTGGCGTGGACCAAAGGCATAGCGGCTTAGAATTTGGCGTTGTTGCCATGGTGCTAGGGTGCGCTTGGCTTGGCATGGTTGCTATGGTGCGCAGAGCGCTTGGTTTGGCATGGCTGCCATGGTGCGGCAGATGATGCTAGCTTGGTTTGGCATGGTTGCCATGGTGCGCAGAGTGCGGCTTGGTTTGGCATGGTTGCCATGGTGCGTGCAGATGCTACTTGGTTTGGCATGGTTGCCATGGTGCCGCAGAGCGCTACTTTTGGTTTGGCATGGTTGCCATGGTCGCTTGAGATGCGGCTTGGTTTGGCATGGTTGCCATGGTACGCAGAGTGCGGCTTGGTTTGGCATGGTTGCCATGGTGCGCAATATGCGCTTGGTTTGGCATGGTTGCCATGGTGCGCAAAAGATACCTGCTTGGTTTGGCATGGTTTCCATGGTGCGCAAGATGCGGCTTGGTTTGGCATGGCTGCCATGGTTTGCGTGATATGCGGCTTGGTTTGGCATGGTTGCCATGGTGCGCAGAGCTGCGGCTTGGTTTTGGAATTAGGGTTCTGCTTTGAAAACCCTAACTGCATTTTGAAAAAATACCCCTATTAATTATTTACACCGAGTTAAATGCTCTTAGTTAATGTATTACGGGTAACACTAGGTCATGGGGTTTTACGATTTTACCCCTTGTCTAAAATCCACCATCAACAGCTGCTTAATCTTCTGAAAAGCTTCTTCGCATTCCTCGGTCCATTTGAACTTCTCTCCTTTTCTCAATGTCCCAAATAAGTCCTTGCACTTGTCGATGATCGGAGATGAATCGCCCAAGGTCCAAGTTTCGCTTTAACCATTGTACGCCTTTAATTGTCACGGTGACGGCATTTCTACGATCTGCTTCGATCTTATCCTGTTTCGGCTTGATACCTTTGTCGGTAATTATGTACCCTAGAAACTTACTCGAGGTAACCTTTGTAAAAGTGCACTTAGCAGGATTCACCCTCATCTTGTATCTTCTCATGGTTTGAAATATGTCTCGGAGGTCGTCGATGTGGTTGGTGGACACCTTACTCTTGACCACCATGTCGTCCACATATACCTCAACGGTGTTGTGTATTTTGTCTTCGAACATGTCTTTTATTAATCTTTGGTAGGTGGCGCCTGCGTTTCTCAGCCCGAACGACATTTTGGTGTAACAATATAACCCTCTAGGTGTGAAGAAAGATGTGTGTTCTTGGTCCTCAAGGGCCAGGGGAATATGGTTGTACCGGAAAATTCGTTCATGAGCGTTATTGCCTTATATCCAACTATGGATTCTACTAGCTGATTGATGTTGGGTAGGGGGGGAAGGTATCTTTCGGGCACGCTTTGTTCAAGTCGTTAAAGTCGATGCAGACTTGAACACCTCCATTCCTTTTAGGGACTGTCACCATGTTAGATATCTATTATGGATATTGAGCCTTTAGAATAACTCCTGCTACTTGCAACTTGTTTAGTTCGCCCTCCATCGTTACTTGTAGCTCGGGTGCAATTATCCCCATCTTTTGTCGGACCGGTTTGAACTTGGGATCTATTCTCAAGTGGTGTGAGCAGATTTCAGTCAATTCCTCCATATCGCATTTTCCTGTGCGAATACATCCATGTGTTCTTTCAAAAGAGTTATCAACTATTGTGTTTGTTCATCCGTCAATAGAGTCCCTATCATCACCATTTTAGGCTCTTCCTCAGTGCCTAAATTAATTTGTCGAGTAGATTCTAAGGCCGAGAAATTGGGCTTTGGTTCATCGACCATTGTCGGCTCCTTTGATTGCTATAAGATCACCTTCTCGCCAGCTTCAAAGGTGGTGATGGCTTGTGATATCACCTTTTCTAGTTCTTCTCCCGCCTTATCTCCTTAGCTTTGTTCTTTTCTTGGCGCTTCCTCGATCGCCTTTCTACGTCTCATTGATATCTATCTGTACGCATTGTCGCACCGTTCTGGGATCGCCCAACACCTCCACTACCCCTCAATAGGATGGAAACCGAGTCTTTGGTGGTATGCCGAGGCTACTCCCTTTGATTCCCCGCGAGCCAGGGTCTACCAAGGATTTCTTCGTAAGGTGACACAACGTCGACCACGCAGAAGGTGGTGAGTGTGTCTAGGAAACCCTCCCCATACGAAACTCTGAGGGTGACTTCTCCATTTGGTATTGTCGCTATACCGTTGAAGTCGTAGATTCGATAAGTCGACGGTATTAAGATGTCATCAGATAACTCCATTCTTTTGAAGGTATCGTAAAAGAGGACATCGACTGAATTGTCGTTGTCCATTAGTATCCTTCAGACACCCCATTCTTCGATAAGTAAGGTTATCACTAGGGATCTCCATGTGCTTGACCATTTGACTCGGACGTTTTTTGCCGAAAAGTGATCGGCCGATCATCCAAGGTTCCATGGGTAGAGTTTTGGCCACACCAATATTTCCTTTCCCGCTCGATCTCTTTTATGAATCCTTGAGTGATACCGGACCCAAGTCAAACACTTGAGTTGCCGAGTGTGAGATAGTGTTACATGTGTAACTAGGTGCCACGATTGATTCTTATTTGATGCACTGGTGCGTCGGGCTGAACTGGTGTCGACGATATCTTAATGTCGCAAGTATCCATCTCAGATCAGATGCTGGACGATATCTTTTACCTCCCGAAAATCATTGGTCGAATGGCCACGAAATCAGGAAATGACAAAAACTCGGATGGTTCCTTGTTTCATCAAACTGATTCCCCCTCGTTTTGGGTATCTCGATGTCATTCCTCTTTTTCTACTTCCTTGAATATTTCTTCCAATGGTGCATTTAGTGGAGTGTAAGATTTGGGTTCGTGGCGAGGTTTCTTTCCTTTATCGACCCAAATTTTCTTGCTAGACCCTTGATGTTGTGTGCTCGGCCTCTTCTCTGGTCGCTTTGGATCTTCTCGTGGGATTGCCTCTACTGTAGTGCTTGCTTCTTGTATTCCCATATCATGTGCTCCTTCTTGTATTTCTTCTAGGGCGATGTAGTGTTCTTGCATCTTCCCCGATTTCCCTTAACGTTTTAGGTTTCTGTACATTGCTATCCAAATAGGATCCGACTTCCCCAATGAATTTTCGAACCCGAAGATCTGCTGATCGACCGGTACCTTTTCCCGATGGCAAGCGACACAACTTCCTCCATCTGTCTGCTAGAGACCGCAATGGTTCCCTAAATCTTCGTGCAAGCGTAAAGAGCTTATTAACTCGGGCCGAGCTATGCTTTTATGCATGTAAGTTTCCAAGAAGGTTTCCACCAAGACAGCATAATTGCCAACGGATTCATTGGGCAGAGTGTAAAACCAGTTCTTTTCCTCACCTTCCAGACTCGCTGGAAAGAATTTGTACATGACCACATCGTAGTTCTTCCATTGCAACAAGGACATGCTGTAAATTTTTGATATGTTCTCCAGCGTCGCTCGTTCCATCAAACCTAGATGGGAAGATTGGTAACATACACTTTGGAGGGAAAGGATTCCGATCCAATTCCTTAGTAAATGGTGTCTTCCGTGCTTCATTGATTTCTTCGCCAACTTATCATCCTCGCCATTTCGTGTTAGCTTTTGACCATCTCGCTCAAGTTGCTCGATCTTTTGCTTGGTTGACGCATCCGTACCCTCGCTTCATCGCCTCTTCCTCGATCGAAGAGTCCTCGAGTGGGGACCATACCTCCCTTGAGCGATTAGAGTCGGGCATGCGCCTTGTTCTCAGGGTGGGGTTGGAGTGTTTCTCGAATGGGTGTTACCGCTAGGCGCCTCGACTTGACGATTCTCTCTCCGGCTTCTTCTGCCATGAGTTGGTAGTTTTCATGCTCCAAGGCTAGATTCCTTCTCTCGCAGCTCTCTCATAAGGTCTTCCGCCTTCTTTGGCTCGCCAAGATAGAAAGTAACATTTGGTCAAGGTTTCATGGATAGAGTGGCCATTCACTTGGTTTCCCGGCTACATTGGGGGCGCGAGCTGGAGGTTATTCCTGGGAACGGCCTGACTGGAGGATCAAGCCATCAAGGTGGGATGTTTCGGTTGAGGTCGACCATTCCTAAGCGCACTTGTCTAAGCCTTTCTCCTTCTTTTTCTAGTGCACGCTGATACTCCACCGGTTGCCTTTCTCGCCTCCACTCCTCCTGCATCATTTGCACTTCCTCCTCTTCCCGCATCCGATGCAGACTTATTCCGTCTTCCATGTCCCCCGCATCATCTCGGCTCGGTTTGATCTCTCGATTTCGGGTGGGAGATCGCCGCCTGGCTCGACGACTTCCTCGTCGACGCTGCATGCCTCTTCCCCGGTGCCCGAGTCTCGACTTGATGAATTTGTCGACGGTCTTCTTGTCGGGAATCCGTCAGTCCTTCTTGTGCACTAGATCCCGCTGTGGCTCGATTCCTGAGAATCCTACTCGTCCTGGAGGTGCTCACCATCACCTTCAGTGTTGCTCTTGTGCCTCGGCTCGCCCGTCCGTCCCTACCTACGTCAGCAAAGTACACAACACTTACTTTGAACTGTTTTCGAAAAGGTTAAGGATGAAGTACACCAGCTCTGTTGTGTGGAAAAAGTTTTTGTAGTACAATTCCATTTATGCTTGCGTGTTGATATCAGCAATCAAGTGGTTTTGACCGTAAAGGACAATCTATGAAAATTTGTCTCGTCACATAGCTTTCGGTACTTTCTCTATGCATTAATCATTATTTGTCCTAACATTCCTAGTGCCAGAAGTCATTAACCATCCGTACGTTAGATCGGAAGATTTCTTTCTTAGCGATGGTTGATAATAACGACAACCCTCACCAGCTGTTATGTTGATGGTCTACCTATACGGATTGCCGGAATTCCCTGGAAACGGTTGTGCCATAGGATTCCTTTGGTTTTCTACTAATGTTGTGAGGCTTTTAGTGTAGGATCAAGATGAGACTTATTAACGAAGTTACCACTATACTCCTTCCAGCCGTAGTTTCCGGAAAACTAAACTCAATGACTTCGAGTTAGTCTTGCCTTCACCACCATTGTACTTTGTTTAACTCACTAAGAAGGTTTAAATGGCGAAATAACGTTTCAACTTAGCTTCTACCGATCATCAAAGATGATCCATTCAGGATCTTTGAAGTGTTATAACGGTTAACTTAGATCGAAGACGAGGCGATCTTTAATCAAGAAGCTTAACTCAACAGGAAACACTTAACTCGACGTAAGAAGATTAATCAAACTTTCCTGACCGGAACCCCTCGCTCATAAGGTAAGAAATCTTATGATATTTACTCAATGAAATTAAGACGGTGAAAATAACTAAACAAGTTTTTCCTTTTAAACCAAATTCCGTGAGCTTTTCAAGGATCAAGTAAGTGAAAACAAATGTAACGAAATCGAGCTTTTAATCACAAAGGTAAACTTTAAACGATAAATCTAGCAACCTATGCATTTCAACCATTAGAGTCTTTCACTTAGCATCGACTATCATCAATAGATGTTCATATGAGTCGTTGAATCTCTCTTTAACGATGTTGATGCTATCTTTGACAGCTTAAACAACCTTAGAGTCTTGAGATGAAAAGGTGACCAATTGAGATGGAATTTCAATCTAGCTTCTACCAACATCAAAAGATGTTATTTCGAGCTTATGGATCCTCTAATAACTCGCTTGGACAACTCAAGCAAACAGCCTAGTTTAATGATTTAATCTTGACAACTCGACTTAACCGAAAGCAAAAGGATTGATGCTATTAAAAACAAATTCTACACCAAAACATAACAAGGTTTTACTAAGAAAATCGTTTTTATAAAACAAAACACCTTGCAAGCTTTGTCTACCAACACATTTAACCAAAAGAGTTTCTCCCTTAGCTTCAACTAACACGCAAGGTGACTTAGAGCTTGATTTCTCTCATTTGGCAACCGATTTCAAGGTATCCGAAGATGTTACACTCCCCTTAGTTTGCGCAATATAGTTGTAGAAAATCCTACCACTACATCCAAAGAATCTCAAACATACATAATGAAGTAAACAAGCAAGAGACATACAAGAACACAAGATATACGTGGTTCGGTATGATTACCTATGTCCACGGGGTAAAGGGATGATCTTCTTACTTGGTTCACGATTACAAGATGAATGTTTCTCTCAATACTCTAGGTGTGCTCTCCTTTCTCTCCTTTCTTGCTTGGCCTTTACCTCTCTACATAGTCTCTATTTATAGTCATAGATGATGATACATCAATACTACGATGTTGGGCCTGGTGTAGCTTCCTTGATGTTCTTTTGCGGGCGACCAGCTGATGCTTCAGCCGATATTCTTATTTGCTCAAGTCGAGATATCTAGCCGAGCCGAGTGATGTCCTCATCCGATATCCCACCACCCAATTACGCTACTGCAGGTCTTTTAGTCTTTTAGGTATTTCTGTACTGGTGATTAGAGGCTTAATGTTGTCTCTTTTAATCTTTTAATCAATTTGCCGTATATGTGGCTGTGTCCATACACGTATGGACACACGATACGGGACCCCCAAGAAGTATTGGCGCAACCCAGCTTTAGCCCTATAATTGTTAGTCATTAAAATGTATTGTAGGTGCGGTATGTATATGCCTTGTTATGTTTATGTATTAATTACAATGACAGAAGGTAGATCAGATCTTTTCTTCTATACAAGTGAAGACAGTTGTTTAGATATATTGTTAACAGTGGCCATTAAGATCTGAAAGTTTATTTGAAGGCCCATTTTTATTGAATGTTGGGCTCAGTTTATGCATCGACTTTTGTTTGTGATCGAGTCTCACTTACCAATACATGACGTACAATATTTATGCTCCTGGTTACAATCCTAATTTTGGGATTCATCTGGGACTTGTAATGGTTTGTGTTAACAATGCAATGTTTTCAGGTACGTCCAGTGCCTCAAAGGGGGCTGTATAGATCCCATTATGAACTGCTGCTCTGAGAACATGAATCCTGTTTCTCATTTCTGCGTGGAGAGAGTTGCACATTTTACACCTAAATTTCCAAGAATAGGTTACAGACAATATGAATATCAGTGCGGAGACTTTTCCTGTAATGTTGAACAATGTCGTAAATGACCTGCCCTTCAATTTTACTCTTATGTTTTGTTGGAACTGCAACAATTAAATACTGAAAAATGATGTTAAAATTATATTTCTGAAAATGAAATAAAACACTCAAATGATAACAAACAGAGGACAGAGTCACGTGTTCAACACGCTGTCCTTAACACGATAGTTGACCGGTACTCCTCAAGATGAGTGATGCTTATACCCCGTGGTGAAGTCGTATCCAGGATAAACTCGCCTGCTGCAAGTACTATAAGCACTACAGCACTTGCCCACTTACGAACTCAAAATCAAGGATTAGGAGGAGAAATAAACACACAAGAGCACAACAAAGCGACAAGAGGGGAAAATAGCTATGGATAATAGCTTGCTTTGGTACACATTGAAATGAAGAAATTCTTTTTCTTTTATAGGCAAGTGAAAATGAATTTGACATAAATTGTATTTGGTAACTTCCCCATTGAATATAAAAACATTTAAGGAATTAAAACCTTGTTTTAATTTTAACAAAACAAGAGGGACTTAAAATCTTGTTTTAATTATTCCGTTTAGGGTCATTGAATATTTTAAAACTTGTTTAAATAATCATTTTAGAAATTTAAAATTTGTTTTAATTTTAATCTTGGTTCACTTATGCATGTGCATACATGCATTAGGCATGACAAGTGTTTCATGCCAACCCATATTTGTATTTCATTCACTCATAGAAAATGAGTAAGAGCTCTTAGAGCGACTGCAGTGGTGCGACTAAACCCAAAGATCAAAGATCAAAAAAAAAGACCAAATTTTAGTTTGGTCCGTGGTGGTGACGCAGCTGGGGGCGAGTAAATTTAGTCGAGCGGGAGTATAAGTTCGCCCGGGTGTGGGGCGTAAACTTTATCCCCGCCCAAAAAAAAAAAAAAAAAAAAAAAAAAAAAATAAATAATGGGCGAACATATAATGTCCGCCCGGTGTGGGATCACATATAATGTTCGCCCCACACCAGATCACATATAATGTTCTTTGAACAAAAAAAAAAAAAAAAAAAAATGTGGGCGAACATTTTACCCCCGCTTGGTGTGGGGAACTATATGCCCGCCAAAAGTGGGGCGTAAACTATATCACCGCCGGTTTTGGGGCGTAAACTATATCACCGCCGACTATATTTGGGTTTAGTCTTTGGTCCCGACCAAATATACTCGCCACCTGCTTCATTTAGTCTGGTATTTGGTCGATGGTCCGTCCCGCTACGCCTGGTTCTGAGACCAAAAAAAATGGGTATAGTCGCCCACTGCAGTCGCTCTTAGAGACCCAAATGTCCTAAGTTCCATTCCCACCAAGACCATAAAATCAAAACATTAAAAACTCATTTTCTCCAACAATCCCCCACATGAATGAAATACGATACAAAAATCGAAAACGAAAGCTTAGAAATACCACTTAGGCAAGAGGTGTCCATGAGGTCTTGAACCTTTGCTTAGTGAGAAATTGCCGACTACTTGATGGACAAAGAACGCGATGTCTTGAACTCGCCATCGTTTGGTGTAATCCGCGATAATAACCACGCGTGATATCTCTCTAGGTGATGTCAAGTTCGTGCCGGCTGTGTCCTTTTTGGCCCTCGACAAATCCCGCTTTCGAGAATGCTCTAGAAATCAGCTCTATTCTCATGGAAGCGACCCACTTCCACATTCAGATAGGTGAGTTCCATCAAGAGTGTTTACTGCTACACCCCTCTTCAATCTTAAATTGAAACTATAGATGTCATTAAGACTTAGTTAAAAGTCATCCTTCACATGCAGTCACACTATCACGTCTACACCATAGGGAAGGGGAGAGAATGAAATTCTCTGATAGTGTTTACCTTGACCCGCCACAAATTAGTTGTCTCATTCAAAACCTTGATCTTGGGATCTCCAAATCAAAGAAGGTTGAGTATCCTTCATGGCAAGTTTAATTGATGAGCTTAAGCCCCATCCCCATCGATGCATTTCTAACTATATCTTTGATAAACCTTTCGTCAAAGGATCCGCGATATTCTCCTTGGACTTTATCCAATCAATGGAAATAACGCTCTCGTTGAGATTAGTTGTTTTTAGCTTTAGCTATTACAGCTTGGCTAACACATTGTATAGATGTAGCTGGTGGCAATGTGCCTATGCCTCGAGAGGAATGTCTTCTAAAAAAGCATCTTAGGCACTCTACCCCCTCTCGTGCTTTATCTAACGCAATACTCTCGATTCCATAATGAATTGAGCAATATATGTTTGTTTGGAAATCATCCAAAAACAAACCCTCATGCTAGACTGAAAAACATATTCACTGTAGACTTAGACTCCACCGAGTCATCTATCCAGTTTACATCACAAAATCCCTCAAGGATAGCAGGATACCTTTCATAAACCAAATAAAATGTCAAAGAGTATTTTAGGTACCATAATACTTACTAAGTGCATCTAAATGCTCCTGTTCTGGATTACAAGTATACCTACTTAACTTACTCACACTATAGGCAATGTCTGGACTCTTACAGCTAATTTAAATTCATCAGACTTCATATAACTCTTGAGTATTAAAGTTGTGATACTCCATCACCCTTATTCTTCTTGAGTCTACAAGAAGAGTCGTACGGAGTACAAGGTGCTTACAATCAAACCGATTGTATCTCTTAAGCACATATTCAACATAATGAGAACGACTAAGACTATAACCATTAGAAAATATTCTAATCCTCATCCCTAAGATCACGTCAACCAGGCCTAAGTCTTTTAAGTCAACGTTCTCATTCAAATGCATGTTTTTAGTGAAATTAATCATATTTATGTTTGTATCAAGTATAAGCATATCATCAACATACAAGCATACAATCACACATGCATCCTTAACAAGTTACTTGTAAATAAACTTGTCAGACTCATTAACTTAAATCCACTACTAATTATCACATGGTCAATTTTTCATGTCATTGTTTATGTGCTTATTTAAAAACCATACAAAGATTTGTTCAACTTACAAACTTTGTCTTCACAACCTTTCACTACAAAGTCCTCAGGTTGGTCCATGTAAGTTTCTTTATCTAATTCACGGTTTTAAAAGCTATCTTAACATCTATCCGATGTATCTCTAAGTTTTTATGACAACAATAGCAATTAGCATCCTAATGGAAGTAATTCTCGTCACGGGTGAATAAGAATCAAGGAAACCTACACCTTCTTTTAGTTTATAGCCTTTAGCTACCAACCTAGCCTTATATTTTTCCACAGTTCCATCTACTTTACGTTTCCTCTTAAAGACTCATTTACATAATATGGTCATACTCCCGGAGGTAAACTAGCAAGCTCCCATGTATCATTTTCTTTGATGGATTCCATCTCACTAACGAGATGACTCTTTCCACCATGGAGCTTCGAAGAAGTCATGGCTTGTCTATAAGTTTGAGGATCGACTCGCTAGTGTTACGAAGTCGTGTCCAAAGGAGGTTTTGGTTCTAGCCCTTTTACTTCTCCTATGCTCAATTTCTACTTCGTCTTCCTCTAAAGGTAAAGTCTGACTGGTTGAAGGGACATCTAGGGATCAAGACCTCTTACGAGAGTCGATTTCAAAGGAAAACATTTTCAAAGAACACAACATCCCTAGATTCCATAATAGTATTCACACCAATTTCGTAAATTTCAGAACTTACAACCATAAATATATATGCAGAGTATGCTCGGGATACTCTATGAAGACACAAATCAACGCTTTTGGGTTCTATCTTGGTTGCTTTAGGTTTAGGGATCTGAACCTTAGCCAAACACCCCCACACTTTGAAGTATGCAAAAGAAGGTTGTCTACCTCTCCACAATTCATATGGAGTTTTATTTGATCCTTTAAAGGGTACTCTATTCAGGATATAACATGCCGAGAGGACAGCTTCCCCCCACAAGTTAGAAGGTAATCCCTGAACTAATTAAAATAGCATTCATCATCTCCTTAAGGGTACGGTTTTTCCGTTCGGCTACACCATTGGACCGAGGTGAATAAGGAGGGGTAACCTCGTGTATTATTCCATGTTCTACATAAAATCTCCCTATCGAAACTCGTACTCACCACCACGGTCGAGACCTAACTGCTTTAATGGTAGCATTCAATTGGTTTTCAACTTCTAGTTTATACATCTTAAAGGCTTCTAAGGAATCATCCTTACCTCTAAGCAAATGTATATGACAATACCTCGTACGATACTGCCTATAAAAGCAATAAACTATTTCTTACCACCTCTATTTTGAAACGATTTCATGTCAACTAGGTCTCGACCGAATTAATTCTAAGGGTTTAGAATTTCTATGAACATTTTTGCTAAAAGGTTTTCTAGCATACTTTGATTCTACGATATTTCACATTTGTGTTCCTTTTCCAAACTAAATTTGGGTATGCAGCCTACATTAGCTAGTTTATGCATTGACTTATAATTTACATGTCCAAGTCTACCATGCAAAACATCCAATAACACAAAAAGAAAGCACACGAATCAACTATGTTCACTTCATCGATTTTCCGTTAAGCTTATATGGACCCCAAGTCAATTAACCGTTGCCTAAAAAAAAAAAACACTCCTCTTAGTTACAACAAGTTTTTGAGATCTTAAATCTTTTACCATCTACAACAGAAACAAGAAACAAGATTCTTGCATATGCCTGGAACATGAAAACTTCATTCAACGTGAGAATATTACTTGATATGAGTCTTTGCTCGACCTTTCCCTTTTATGCAACCTCCTCGCCGAAAATGAGTTACTCATATAGAGTTTCTCGACATCCTCTATTCTCCGATAGAAGGTGAAAAGGTCTATGTTTTAATAAACATGCTTAGTGGCTCCGCAGTCCACCCAACAATATCTCACATTGGTTATCAAAATAGCTTCCGACATCATTCCACCGAACTCGTTCTATTTTGTTTCAACTAAATTAGCATTAACTTTCTACTTATTAAGGTTTTATGTTGTCTACAGTTACTGCCAAATGACCAGGAATTTTACAAACATAACAATCACCCTTAATTAAAGTATTGGTATATTCAGGTATAAGAAAAATACCATTCTTGTGAGGACCTCACTCAGAGTTGAGTTTGATATTCTCACCTTTGCCAGCTTTCGAAAAAATTTGTTCACCCACATGCGCCTTGTTAGCCATGTCACTTGCGACAACACATCTTTGTCCTCGGTGCAAAACAATTCTTCCACTTGAATCATAGATCTTACTCGATTCAACCATACCGACCTCACCAGTTTCATGTTACAATCTCCATCTCGTACTTTGACTAGGAAGATGGTAATTTATCCATCACCTAAACGCTTGAAACTCGACTAGCAACCCACAAATCATAAGTAGTAAAGTTCTTCTTGCATTGTATGGTTACAATGCATCCTCCATACAATTCAATATATGATTTATAGCCATATAATTCAGCCTAACCGAATCATCCAATTGTTTCCGTACAAATTCATCTAGATTATGTTAACCTAGAAACATATCTTAAAGTCCTCCCCCTCTAAATTTTTATGGTCTTTCAACATCATTTTCAATTGTTACAGAAAAGTCTATCGTGTTAAGATTGTTGGAACTGCAACAATTAAATACTGAAAAATGATGTTAAAATTATATTTCTGAAAATGAAATAAAACACTCAAATATTTAACAAAGATATCGAGGGACAGAGTCACTTGATCATCAAGCTGTCCTTAACACGATAGTTCACCGGTACGCCTCAAAATGAGTGATGCTTATACCCCGTGGTGAAGTCGTATCCAGATAAACTGCCCGTTGCAAGTACTATAAGCACTACAAAGACTTGCCCACTTACGAACTCAACATCAAGGATTAGGAGGAGAAATAAACACACAAGAGCACAACAAAGCGACAAGAGGGGAAAATAGCTATGGATAATAGCTTGCTTTGGTACACATTGAAATGAAGAAATTCTTTTTCTTTTATAGGCAGTGAAAATGAATTTGACATAAATTGTATTTGGTAACTTCCCCCATTGAATATAAAAACATTTAAGGAATTAAAACCTTGTTTTAATTTTAACAAAACAGTAGGACTTAAAATCTTGTTTTAATTATTCCGTTTAGGGTCATTGAATATTTTAAAACTTGTTTAAATAATCCTTTTAGAAATCTAAAATTTGTTTTAATTTTAATATTGGTTCACTTATGCATGTGCATACATGCATTAGGCATGACAAGTGTTTCATGCCCACCCATATTTGTATTTCATTCACTCATAGAAAATGAGTAAGAGCTCTTAGAGACCCAAAGGTCCTAAGTTCCATTCCCACCAAGACCATAAAATCAAAACATTAAAAACTCATTTTCTCCAACATGTTTTTATCAGCAGTAATACATTTTTCCATTTCATCATAATTCATCTGAGCCGTTCATCACATTGATTGTTCTGTAGTTAGTGGGCTCCACGAGAATTTACTCTGATTAGCAATTGAATATCAAACTTAGTTGTTTCCATCCTGATGCAAAATCATTCCACCCATTGATTTGCATTATCAATACAAAAATTCTTAGTGTACCGAGGAGAAGAACAAAATTAAAACCGTTCCTCACATCATTTCTTTGAAATGAGCCCCTGCTAATCCCATCCGACGGGGCCCACAATTTCTGTGAGGGGTTGTTTTATTTCTGTTTTTCTGTGTAAAACGATTTCATATGGTTTATAGTGACTAGAAAACCTAATGTGGCACCAGTAAGCAAGGAATCTGACCGACCACCCGTTCTTGTAAACCTGGGCGCAAACTAGAACAACAATTTTAATTATGAGATTTTAGAAGACACGTATTTTCATAAAAAAAATTCTTTTCCTAAGTTCACAACTAGTAAATTATTGGCCGGTCAAAACAGACACCACCTTTTTTTTTTTTTTTTTTTTTTTTTTTTGATGGTCTTCTTCAGATCCGAATCTGATAGATTGAGCTGAGATATAATTATCTTGACAATTTAGATCTTAATTGATTTGAACCGATACAAAGGAGCTAATTAGCTTAAACGGAAGAGCCTTTGTTTAATTCAACAATATTTCTGATTTAGTTCTTGATTTGCTCATACATCATCTTCAAATCTCTGCAACCCTAAATTAATCTCTACTTCATACATCATCTTCAATGATTTGCTCCTCATCTGCTAGCTAAACCCTTAATCCACCGGCCCGTTAAAGATGTGGTCTTTAAAAGCGTTGGGGACAGCTTAAGTAGATTTGGTGTTAACCTAATTTGATGATGCAAAATGGTTGTTGATGGATGTGGTCGTTTCTCGTGCAAATATCTGTTTATTCAATCAAATTTTAAAGTCAAACTGGTGATTTGTCCGATTTGATGGTACCTTTTTCGATTCTATTGATTCTTTTTGATGTCTTTGTCTTTACGCTGCGGAAGAACTCCTTTCATCATGAGACCTCAACCGTTCCTCTCATTATATGTTTTTGATTTTCAATTCAAAGGGTCCTCTCTACAAGTTCCAAGATGTACTATTCATCCTCACAGGCTTCCTCGTCTCGCTCGTTATCAATTTTAAATTCAATTTGGAGATAACTAATTTGAGGTGGCAATCGGAAATTTGAACAGTAACCCTAAGCCTACTCTCTTGTCAGAACCTTGCTCTTTCATCCTTCCCATACCCACCTTCTCTCAAAACTTTTCACATTTTTCCAAAACAAATTTTAATTATAAATTAAACCCTAAAGATTTATCCTTGCCCCTTACACCTATAAATATGGCTCAAAACTTCTTTTTGTATCCCACCCATTTCATGTTCTCCTTAGATCCTTGCCCTGCTTTCCCTTTCATGTAATGTTCATTCTTTTAGCTTTTGCTTTTCAATGTCTTTTAGTAGATTTAGAGATGTTTCAAGCTCGGTTTCTATTGTCTAATGCTAGGAATGCTTTTCTTCCCGATTAATTGGCAAGATCAATTTGGTGGGTTGCTTTTTAACTAAAATGAATAAGAATTCCTTTTTCTTAAGAAATGCTCTCAATATAGATGGAAGCTTCTTTGGTGAAATTTCCGGTTAGCAAGCTTGGTAGGGGTTTTTACTTAATCAAATTTGAATCTAGCTTTGAGTATTTTGTTGTCCTTAGGCAAGGAACTAGGGTGATTTATGGAGACACTTTCATGTTTCATCCATGTAGTCACTTCTCTCCTCGAAAACTTTGAAATCACCTTTCTGGATTTTGAGATTTCACTTCAAAATCTTTTCCACTGAACAATCTAGAATTCTCAATGTCTTACAAATCACTTTCGTAAATTTGGAACTCTAGTAGCTTATGATGACCCTATCCACCATAACAATGGTTACAAAGACCTGAAAATTAGGCTTAGAATAGATGTTACCTACCACTTCATTTTGAGACTACTGAACCTAATGATCGTAGAAGCGTCAACAGAATTGACTTTATCTATCAAGAGCTGCCAAGATTGTTTTGCAGACATTGTCAAAGACTAGGACATGAACAGCAAAACTGCATTGATGTATATCTGTTCAACCACCAAGACTTGCTGCTACAAAACCCACCTCAAGTTCCTATACAGAATAGTCCTCATGCTCTAGGACCTTTCATCGAACCTGAGTATGATGATGACTACCATCAAGAAATGCTTTACAATGTGGATATTGATGAACCGGATACTGATTGGAGTGAATGGGCTTCAACCCCTATTGAATCCCAGGCTATCTCTGATCAAGAAAGGTCTGAGATTTCATTCTTCACGGGGAAGGTTACCGACAACGGGTTTTCATTCTGACACCACATCAGCCTCTTCAAGTTCCATTGCAGAAACATGGCTAGTGGAAGAAAATGGCACCTTCGAGACTCAAACTGTTGATCTGTTTGTTCACTCCCCCCCTCTTCTTACTGATATACAGCAACCATTCAGTCCTTCAACTTTCCTTGTCTCAGACATAGAAGAAGCTGAACTCATATCAGACAATGACTACCCAAGCCCAGCCATAAAGCGACTAAACCCTGAGCAGCAATCATATTTGAACAACACGGATATTGGTTCTTCTACACCAGACCTTTCAAGAATTGTATCTAATGAAGAACTGGATCAATGGATAAATGTCCTTAAATCCGGGCAAAAAATTCAAGCCTAACTTTTTGGACCTTCCAAGACTTTCTACATCTCCGTCGGTTCCATCATTTGCAATCTCGGCATTGCTTCTATTGAAGACACTTCGTCCACAAACCCATCATTGTACCACCTCGAATATCAAGATACACAACACCAACATCTTCCTTAATCGGACATACCCAATGCAACAAAGTCACATTCAAGGCCTAGGATACCCCCTATATTTTGGTTCACTTTCTATAACCCTTACCAATGTTTAATATGCTTGCATGTATTTAAGTTTTTTGGTACATCCTGTTAATATCCATACTCCTATGTTCCATGTTTGCTAGTTACTAGGTTACCTTCTAGATTGAGCTGGTGTTTAACAACTTTTGTTTGCTCACTCTGCTTGTTATTGCTTGCTTATATAAATAATGCTCTGATCTCTCTGCTTGGATAATTAGTGTGTTGATTTTAGAGTTAATTGCATGGTAATCTTCTCCTTTTAACCACTCTGTGAATGTTGCCCCTTTAGTGCTATAAACTACAATCTTGTTAAATTAGTCCATAACCCGGCCTCGAGACTTATCTGATTTTACACTGTTTGGTTCAAAGACATTTATAATTTAAACAATTCCCATATTGCACTTTGTTAACTTTATTGGTTTTGTTTTTCCCCTGTTTTGCATTATCTGCCATTGTAGGCTATCTGCTATTTTTAATCTACTTGTATATATACTTCTTCTTAGTCCTTTACTGCCAGTTTTAATTTTAGTTTCCCTGTGTTATAGTGTAAATTAACCTTTAGTTAATCCATCTCGTCTATCTGATTAGCACCTATTGCTTTTCTATCAAACTAGTTTACTCGCATAACTGCAACTCAAATTATTCACCTTAAGCTGTAAACCTTTTTATTTATCTAATTATATATTTACTGATTTATCTGCATAATTACATAGTGTTTGATTTAGATACCATCCTTGAATCTCTTCAATCTACTGCATTCCATTCTGCATTCTAATAACTCTACTAGTGACTTGTTTATTCCTTTTGTCCTGTATCTTTTTAGCTCTGTAAGTAGTCATATAGGAGCCTGAAGTTCAATTATTATTACTTATTGTTGTATTCTAAGAACTTTGCCTTGTGATTAAAATTTGCAATGTTAACAATTGTTAGAATTGATCCTGCACTTAAACCTTAAACCTGCAACCTACTTATATCCCCATCTCCTATTGCACGACAATTTTCTATAGTCTTGACTAAGTCTTGCCTCTTATTTGGTTTGAACATCGCTTGAGTCTTCTTCTCTTAGGCTTCCTTGCGGCCTCATTCTATTCTACATCTGTTTCTTCTGAATTTGGAATTAGAATAAAAGCATAAGTCTATTGTATTCTTTACAATATAAGTATATTGTATTCTTTACAATATAAGGTTGTTCTGTAATTAAAAATCATAAGTTTATATTGTACTCTTACCATGTATTAGTATTCCTTGTAATATAAGTCTGTTCTGTAGTCTTTGAAGCATAAGTCTATTGTACTCTTACCATGTATTAACATCTTTTTATGCTCAACCCTATAACTCACCTCTCGTATAGTGTTTATTAGAACCATTTTACGTAATAAGTATTTGCTCTATTTAGTGTTTGTTTTGAAGTTTGCTTTATGTAAGAAGTAATTTCCCAAAATACTACTTTGGATGATATAACACCTTTAAAATTACCTCTCCACTTCCAGCTGCACTTGGATGTATTTTACTCTCTGTTAAAGGTTCATATTCTCAGTCTAACCATTTCTTTTCTTACTCCACAAAAACAATTCTCTACTCATAAAGCCCTATTAAACATAAATATTCCATCTCCTCAAAAGCCCATTGAAGACTATCTTCACAACCTCCACCTTGGACAAACAAAGCCCACCAAAAGATTTCATACAAATACAAGACATCCTTTACAATATGACTATCCTTGCTTGGAATTGTCAAGGCATAAACCTACCACCCTCAATTCAACATTTAAAAGGACTAGTTAATCTTCACAAGCCTAGCATCCTATTCCTTTCTGAAACACTTGCTAACGACCAACACATAAGAAGATTAGCACACTTCCTTCAATTCAATAATTACTTCAACATCCCAAAAACTGGAAGACGAGGGGGACTTTGCTTAATGTGGGAAGATAACCTAAATATCCAAATATTACTTCAATCTCAAAATTATATCCACACAAAAGTTAACCCACAAGCCTTTAACAACCGTGGTTCTTCACGGGTATCTATGGCCCTCCACATCCTGGGATATAAGGAAAAATCTTTGGCAAGAATTTCCAATAATCTTCAACAATATCGACCCGTCTACACCCTCGGCTATTAATAGGAGATTTTAACGGCGTCTTAAATCAATCCGAAAAAAAAGGAGGAAGGCAAGTGACATATGCTCAATCTCAACCTCTACTCACCCTGATGGATCAGATGGGTTTTATAGATCTTGGATTCCGAGGAGACCCATACACTTGGACAAACAACCAACTAGGGCAAGATAATATTCAAGAACGATTAGATAGGGCTTTAGCAAATCAACTTTGGAGGACAGCAAACCCACATGCAGCAGTTACTCACCTTCCAAGAATAGCATCTGATCATACCCCGATACTTCTACAGAAGAAAGCAATAGACCGCAGGAACAAAACTTACAAATTCGAACACCTATGGCTCTCTCATCCCCAACTCAAACAGATAGTCGAATCGGCTTGGGAACAACAACAAGATGATGAACCTACACTCAACCTACAAACTAAAGCTAATCACAACAGGGACAAACTCTCCTAGATTGGAACAAGGAAACTTTTGGACACCTACCAACTAAGATCAAGAAATCAACAGCCAAGATAAAGAATGCCCAACACCAATGTGCTTCCCAAACTGGATCAGATCTAGAACTTTGGCTCATTCAAGAAAAACAACTGAGAATAGAACACGAAGAATTATTACAATGTCATGCGACATATTGGCAACAAAGATCTAGAATTCAGTGGCTTCAATAGGGAGATCTTAACACAACTTTTTTCCATACGAAAGCTACCATTCACAGAGCTTGCAACAATATACAACAATTACAAGACTCACAAAACAACTGGATTAGCAAAAAGGAAGACATCATTCAACTAATCCTACAACACTATTCTCAGCAATATACGAGTCCACCGACGATAATGAATGAAGATCTATTCACAAACATCAAACCAAGGTTGACTCCTACACAATCAGAACAACTTACGAAAGAAGTAACTACAACAGAAATCAAAGAAGCACTTTTCTCCATAAATTTGAAAGTGCCCAGTCCGGATGGCTATACAAGTAAGTTTTTTTAAAGTTTTTGGGATACAACTCACCCTCAATTGATAGCGATGGTTAAAGCTTTCTTTAATAACCTTAATATACACCCTCTTATGAATCACACAAACATAACACTAATACCTAAAGTCGACCACCCTTCCAAACCTTCACAATTGGACAATAGGACTCGCAACGTCACATATAAAATCATCTCAAAAATATTAGTCAACCGGATTAGACCTATTCTTCCATTTTTAATAAGCCCTTTCCAAAGTGCTTTTGTTCCAAAAAGATCAATACACGACAATATAGTCATTGCTGGAGAACTCTTTCATAACATTAGAACCTCAAAACCCACTAAAGACCCAAAAATAGCTCTCAAACTAGATATCCAAAAAGCCTATGACAGCCTAGGCTGGGGATTCATCAAAACTTCATTTACAAAACTTGGATTCCCATCAGCCTTTATAGACTACATTATGCTTTGCATCACAATAGTTACTTACTCCATCAAAATTAATGGTACACCTCATGGATACATCACCCCAAGTAGAGGCATCGAGACAGGAGACCCACTATCATCATATATTTTTATCATTTGTCTTTTGAATCCTATCCACAAACCTGGGAAATCTTTAGAACCAAAATTTAGTTCCAGAGGAATTAACATTTCCAAAAGCACCTCCCATAATACACCTAATGTATGTCAGATGATCTATTGATCACTTTTAAAGCATCAACTCGAGTAACCATCACCTTAAAACACTTCTACGGCCTATAGCTCCTCTGCGGGGCAAGTAATTAACACCGCCAAATCAAGTAATCATCCACCATCCTAACCTAGACCCAATCAAAATAACTGATCTTCAACAAGTCTTTAATATGCCGACCACATCAAAACCGCCAAACTATCTAGGCATACAATTTAAACAAGGAAGAGCATCGAATTACACCTTCGCTCCTCTCCTACAAAGATTGGCTAGAAAAAGCAAAAGGTTGGATGACCAAATGCCTAACCCCACGGGAGACTCCTACTCATCAAAACATCCCTAACCCCTACCACAAATCACATAATGCGAGACACAAAAGCTCCCCAAAATATACACAAACGGATAGATCGTATAACCAGAATTTTTTCTGGGGGCATGACTCAAAAACCAAAAACTACACCCTATAGGATGGGATAAAGCGACAAAACCATTAGCCTAAGGGGATTAGGAATAAGAAAAAGCAAACATCATAATACATCCCTTCTATTAAAAAGAATCTGGATTTTGCATGAACAACCTAATTCCATATCGGGAGTCTTTTTCAAAGTGCAAAATACCTCAATGAACAAACAATTCTACAAGGAAATGTTACCATTCCTTCCTCTTCAAGTCCTCAATGGAGACAACTAGCGTCAATTATCCCTACCATGCAAAAATTAATTTTCCATCGTATTGGAAATGGATTATCAACTCCGATAGAGGCTAATTGGATTCCACACTCTACCAATCTAGATCCAACACAATGCTACCCGATCCAAATGGTAGCAGATATCATCGACCCAATCTCCCACTCCTGGAATCATGAAAAATTGGACACCTTTCCCAACCTAACAATTCAGAAAATCATCAACATTCACCTACCCCAAAAAAATACTCCAGATAAAATTATCTGGCCTCACTCAAAATCGGGAAACTACACCACATCTTCAGGATACAAATGTCTAACCCATGGTTATCCAACCCACACGCCTATACCACATACTAAATTCTTATGGACCTTACCATGTCCACCAAAAATTCGGCTTTTCTTGTGGAAAGCCATCAATGAAGGATTACCGACCTTCTCTCTCTTACACCAATCCATTTGACCAACTCAAACATATGCCCCGGATGCAATACCGATACTAAGTAGCGGATCACCTTTTAATTCATTGTCCAATGACCTCTTCTGGAACATCCTTTTCAACCGAGCTTCAAAATGCACCAAACACCAACCCCAACACAAACTTCAATTTAAATCCACAAACAACCATATCCCAAATCCTCCAAAGATCCAACATCAACCGATATAATCTCCTCAGTCTGTTTCCTATTCTGGACACTATGGCTATCTAGAAATGATCTAATTTACCAACAAAAACAAACAAATTCATTTTAAATCGTGGCCTGGCACAAAAACTACAACAAGAATTTTCTTGGGCATCTGTAACGCTTCACCGCTAATCATACCGGGAGATACACCAACACTCAACAACACGATAACAAATAAAAGAACATCAACAATATTGGTAGGTTGGTCCCTCGAATATCAAGCTCAAGTTAAGATTAACACGGATGGAGCAACCAGAGGACATCCAGGATTTGGGAGGAGCTGGATTCATTTGTAGAGACTCTAATGCCACGAACTTTAATAGCTATGGCTCAACCACTAGGAATTACGACAAAGACTAACTGCAGAAACATGGGCCTTACTATTAGTTTCAAGAACAACATCGAGAGAGACAATGGCCTAGAATCCTATTTGAAATGTATTCGGAGAACCTCCCGAGGTTCATCACATCAACTACCTCGCCACCTTGGCACATAGCGAGAAATGATTGAAGAAATAAAATTGAGACTTAGGCAAATCCATGCAAGTCGCTATACAACACAACTACGGGGAAGGAAATCAAGCGTGGACGGATTAGCAAACCATGCGGCGGATGGAAGCCAGCCAATGACAATTTCTCAACCAAAATTTGGGACGGGCAATCCCATTTTTTATCAGTCACATTTTATTTCAAGACTCTGTGGGTACCACATATCCACGACAAGTTGTAAACTAAATTTATTATAATAAATTCTATGCTTCAAAAAAAAAAAAATTAAATATTGCTAGTTAATCCATATCGAACTTAACTGTTGTGGGCTCCACGAGAAATTACTGCTTGCCATAGACATTTTCTGTTACAGATATTCTTGATGATTCTCTCTCTGTTCTGTTTCGGCGCGGTTGCATTAACTAGCAATATTTAATGTCAGGGATTTTACACAGTTGTACGGAGCTGCTAAAACGACCGACAACATCTCAGCATAATGACCTAAGAGCCCTTGGAGGGGTTCATTTATTAGCAATCTCCAAACGAAACAAATAAATGTAGATATTGACCATTTTCGCTAAATTTCTCGGTGATCAACGGCTGTTTTATATTTGTGGTATATTTATATCGAAAATGATTACATACACCCGAGGATATGCACCAAGTGTGTACCGGGTGAGAAGGTGGTGGGGCCCACTGATACCCCACCCCTATCCCAATGCAGAAAAGCAACATTTGAGATCGTCAGATCCCTCTCGGTGCATATACTTCGGTGTACGTATCAAAACCCTATTTTTGGGCTCCAGTATCCTTTCACGAAAACCTTATTTTACGTGGTACTTAAAAAAATAAAATAGGGTCATTTGGAAGTAAATTCCAAAACCCCTTAGCCACATATTTCAAAAAAAACATAAATTATCCTTATTTAATTTACCTGGCGAGATTGGGTGTACCCGGATTAGTTGGGGTATACCTAACGAGACAAAATCCAGATCTTTTTGAAGTAAAAGAGGACACCCCATGACCATGCATTTTCAAAATGCCTAACATACCCTTGTTTAATTAACACCAATAATGTGTTTAGTTTAATTAATTTAGTTAGTTAATTAGTTGAATTAAAATTCTTAAATTATGTATTTTTTGGATTGAACTCATGGATTATGTGTTATGATTTTTGGGGATTTTTTTTTTTTTTGAGATTTTTTTTTTTATAAAATGAAACCACACTAGCCAAACACTTCTACGAAGGGGATTGCAAAGCTGCTGAGTGATTTTATACTCAAAATTATATAAGGAAATAAGGAATCAACATTTTCAATTAAAATTATGAAAAGCTCAAGTAAGGTCGACAAAATAATCAAGATTGCTAATGGGGGGACTTGGTTTTGCTTGGGGGTGTACCAAAATGCTAATAAGACAAAACATTATTTGCCTTGGGGTTGGTACACCCCCAAGCAAATTGGTACCCCATTAGCAGCCTTGAAAATAATACCCTGCCAACTATACGTCTTTTGACACACAGATAAAGGTGTTTAGAAATGCATGATTAGTCGGCAAGGTATTAATTTCATAACATGCCGACTAAAATATAGTCGGCAAGGTATATGGATGGATACCGTGACGACCCTATAACTGCTAATTTCAGAGATGAAAAATTGTCACGGTATTCAACCTTATACCTCGCGAGAATATTTTAGTCAGCTAAAGTCGACAAAATATACACATTGGGCGACTTTGATTCATTTTGATTCTTCATTTTTTTTTTTTCTTTTTTTTCTATTTCATCATGTATAGTTAGAGTTTTTAAGAAAGATTTTAAAAATATTTTGAATATATTTTAGTCGACATGGTTATTTTATTTTGGGTCTTGTTAACTTGTATACCCGTATACATGTTAAGGTTCACTAAAACAACAAATTCTTGCATTGGAAACAAGATTTCCTTGCTTTATTGCATTGAAAACAACAATTCTTTGCATTGGGAACAAAATTTATTGTTTTTAGTGTAAGAAAAACCAATTTCTAGTAGAATAAGACAAAAAAACACTATATCCAAAAAAATAAAATAATTCTTTATTAAACCTTAACATGTATCCCGGAAAATAATTCTAGTAAAATAATTCTTTATTAATAGTACAAGCAATTTGGTCTTTTAACACCTTTTAGACACCCCTTACCACACTAGTTTGGATGGTAACAATATGGATATATATATACTCTAATTATTAATGTGGGTTTACCCCAATCTTGTCGGGTAAATTTTGGGTTTAATAGAAAACAGAATTTTCCGGACATCATCCGTGCCGCTCGTCACCGTAGTTTGGGGGCTCCACGAGAAAATCCATCTTTCAATATCAAAGGTAGCTGTTTCCATCCTGATGCAAATTTATTGATTCGCAACATTAAATTCCTTGGTTGGTACCAACGCCTAGTGTATCTCTTCTGAGTCTAACACGCGTCAACCTAATATAGGTAGCCCACATACACCATCAAGAGCAACAGAGATTATCACTCTGACATTTTCTGTTAATGAGATTCTTTTCGAAGTACGCATTTTGTGATGATTATATTTTTGCGAAATTGCTAGAAATCCCCCGCTTTTATACCCAAAAAATTTACACCCCAACGCGTCCTCAAGTGTTATTAGCTCACTTTTTAAAGCGGACACTGTTTTTCTCAAGTGGGGTAGGGTGAGGATGAAATCTAAGGTGGATAAGAGTGACACATAGGGGTGTAAAATGGTGGTGTAGAAAAGTGGGGATGGGAAGCAGCTTCGATATTTTTGCGATGCATTAACTCCCACGCGCATGTTAGCAATATTTACAGACTGGGATTTGCGGCTACTGGCTAACGTGCACAGTTGTACTTCCTACTTGACATTACAAAGCCCGACAATAACTCAGTCGTAATGACCTAAGAGCCCTTTCTTGTCACTTTTTCTTTTCTAAAGCGAGGAAGTTATTTCAAGGTAGTTTATGAGGGTTAACATCGTAATACAACATCCTTAGCGCCTATATAGGGTCATCATTGTACATGAATACAGCATCACTCTAATTACGGATTTGCCACAGACTCTTTTGTTTTATCTCTGTCTTGTTTAATTCCATGGATTGAGAATTTCCCAACAACTCACTGTATGTATCAGGCAGTATTCTTGGTAGGGACGGGGTTCATTTTATTGAAATTCCTCCCGGCCAAACCGTTTTTCTATATTTACCGGATAGTAGATGAAAAAGGTTTTTCTTATAAATCTTGAACTCAAATAGAAGAATCTTAAAAGATGGCAATTGAAGATGTTAGTTTTTTTTAGAGTTTTAGCGTGTTATAGATGAACTTATACTCATCAAATGAGGTAAGATGAGAAATTAATAGGGATAGTTTGGTTAGGAAGAATTCTTATATGCCTACAAGCCATTTAATGATTTATTTGGTGAATGCGCTGCATGTACTAGAGACAACTTTAGTACTTATCTGAATCACTACCATTTCAAATTACAATGTTACGATATTCATCATTTTTAAGAGGACAAAGTACTCAAATGTACAATCCTGTCATATTTTTTTTTCTCCATTTGACACACCAAATGTGATTGGGATTGTGGATTCCCTAAAATGATTTTTTTCTCCATTCGACACACCAATATGATTGGGATTGCGAATTCCCTAAAACTAGATGACCGCTACCACGGTGGGATGGCCGACCGAAAAAATTGACGTAAAATTAAATTTTGTGTTCACAATTTAGTTCCGCCGTAGGGTGAAAATATTATTTTTCCTGAGAAGGCATGAAGGTATAATTTTTCCAAACACGGCGTGAAAGTATCATTTTTCCAGACAGATAGGCCATAGTATATTTTTACTTTGTAAATAATTTGGTGGTGATTCAACACCATATGTTGTGCTTTTCATTTTAAAATTAGTTCTTTTTTATACTTAGTCAATCATTTTATTTTTCTTGTAGTTTTTTTTCAATTTTTTTTAAGATATGTCTAATTTTAAGCTATGCCTAATTTTTAAGGAGAAAAGATACAAAATTTGGAGAATAATAAAAAAAATTGAAAAACAAAAATTTGATATCATTGTTTGTGCTCATTGCGTAGCTAATTTAAAGGGCTTTCCAAATATATAAAATTTATAAAAATACGACTTGTAGTTTGGAATATACGAGGTTTTTAAATATATAAAAATGCATTTATCGTTGTGCCTTTCTTTTGGTTTATTTACAAAAATGTCTAATACCTTATTCCCCTTCCTCTTTGGTTTATTTACGAAAATATCTAAAGGTAAAAAGGTAAAATTTGATTTAGAGGGACATCTTAGTCTTTTCCAGTGTGTCCCACTAAAATTCAATTTTTTTGTGTAATTGAAAAAAATGTCACGCCTACATTGACAAAAGTCACTATATATAAAGTCATCATCGCCCTAAATCGCCTAATGAGTATAAATTATCCTTTAAAATTCAACTATACCTTGTTATTTTTTTTTTTTTTTTTGAAGGAAAACGTAATCCTCTCAATTTCATTGATATAATAAAAAACTATGCATCATATTTGGATACATCATAATATACATGTTCAGTATCACGATAACACCATGCTATCAAGTACGCGAATTTCAAAGAGAGAAATCATGATATCTGAGGGATGGTCATTACATTAAGATTAACGCAATCTGATTCGAAGTACTTGTATTATTCATTGTCTTCCTCAGTAAGACAAAAATATCCCAAAAATTAATTACATGCATTAATTATCATCATCACTATATTTTAATAGGAATGAATCTCCGTAGAAACATAGGATCACACCGCATAATAGGAAGTTCCTCGATTAACATAGTTGAAAGAATTACTTTAGTTATTGATTAAGGTTTGTTCGATAAATTCTTTTTTTTCCAGTAGTTTTATTTTAGTGTTAATTAAGGTTTGTAGAATCTGTAAATACCACTCTTTGGATATGACCAACTAATAAAATAGAGACAAACATCCATGAGGTTTTGTGGTCTAATCTTTTCTGCAACAACGTGAACTATTTGGCGGGAAAGAAATGATCGAGTTTATACTGAATCCCTTTTCCACATTCAAGATCCAACGCAAAAAAGAGTTTCCTAAAACCTTAGTTCCAGATAGCGTTCAACGATTTGCTTGAACGTAATCTGGAACAAACTCCACGATGCCGAATGGTTTAATGTTGGAGAATTTATTTTTTTTCAAACCATTTGGCGTTTTCATTTCAGCCGTTAAATTTTCTTTAAATTTCAAAATTTAATGGTCTAATGTTTCATGTGGTTTGGCGTTATCTTGATTGAACTTTGAATCAATGTAAAACTTGGTCATTGATACAAACTGACGTGTCGAGCCTTGAATTTTAAACAACCATAAGAATAAGCCTAATTGCTCCTTGTGATTGCTTTCGGTTTTAATTTAACACGAAATTTGTTAAAAAAACCAAAATCAACAATTCCTGGGTGAAAAAGACATGTACAATTTGATACTGTTTAAGAAACCTATTATAGGGGCTCCAAACATTTGGTTTTGAGGCTCACAAGATGACAAAATCGGGTTATGAAATAGTAATTAACAAAACTCCATATCTAACTATTTTTTGTAATGGCTAAAATACCCTCCATGAATTATAAAATTAAATTTATTATCTTTTCTTTCTCTTTTCATTCATAATCATGATGAAGATGATGATCATAAAAAAAAACCCTATTATTTTTCTTTCTCTCTTCTTCTTCTCCGTCGTGATGAAGATGACGATCATAAAAAGAAAAAAAAAACTAAGAAAACCTTATCACTTATTTTTGAAAAAAAAATAGTTTCACTATTGTCTCTACGGTTGGGAAAATTCATACTTCCCAACCGTAGACGATTCCCAATCTACTGATTGGAAAAAAATCATATTTCCCCACCGTAGACTATCTAAGGTTGGGAAAATTCATATTTCCCAACCGTAGACAATTCTGAAACTGTTTTTTCAAAAACCCAATTCGATCGATTCCGCTTATCCATGCATTGAAACTAATATGGGTTTTTGATTTTTATCTTATTGAAGTCATTGCGGGTGGATTAAATGGTGTTAATCGATAATGAATTATTTTGAGAATTGACGATTAATCAAAGAAATAAGCGATGGAGGTGGTGGGAAGAAGAAAAATGGAAGAATTAAAGGAGAGGAATGAAAACAAATTAGTTTTAGGTTTTCAATATTTAATAGGTTAAGGGTATTTTCGTATTTTTCTTATAAATTAGGTCCCCTTATCTTCATTGTAGGATATTTGAATCCTTAAGAGCCCTCAAAACTCTTTTCTTGGAGCCCCTATAATAGGTTTCCTGTTTAAATGGAAGAAATTGTAAAAATAGCCAGGATGTAAATAGTATCATCCTGCCCATTTTCAAATACTTTTTCTTATTTTTAATTTACATCAGGATGCATCCAGTTTCATCCTCACTATTTTTTAAGTTTAGACCTGGATGAATCCAGTTTCATTATTGCCATCTTTTTGGTGTTCATTTCACCCATATTAATTTTTACTCGTCCATTTGAACCATGTTTTAAGAATACTTAGACAATTAACCCAATTTCGGTTAGTTTAATTTGCCATTTTTCCGTCTAAAAAAAAAGTTTCCAAAAGAACTGTCTAAAAAAACCTGCCAAGATTGGGGTATACCCATTTTATTCATATCCAAACTAGTATGCTAAGGGGTGTCTAAAAAAATGTTAAAAGACCAAATTGCCTATACTAAAAAACCATGCCGACCAAAACATATTACAAAAAAATCAAAATCTTTCTTCCACACTCTAACTATACATGTGAAATCAAAAAAAAAAAAAAAAAAAAAAACAAAGAATCAAAACGAACCAAAAGTCGGCGGGGTATTTTTGTTGACTTGTGATTAAAATATAGTCGGCAGGGTATAAGGTTGAATACCATGCCGACTTTCCATCTCTGAAATTACGAGTTACAGGGTCGGCAAGATATCCATCTATATACCTTGCCGACTATATTTTAGTCGGCAGGTTATGAAATTAATACCTTGCCGACTAATCATGCATTTGTAACACCTTTTTAATGATATCCGTATTGGTTGCACTTTTTAATGATAAAAATGTTGTTAATATTTACTAGAACAATGTTTGGTTCCATATGTTTTTGTCTACAATTTTTTTGATGAAACGAATCTTGGTTACATCAAATAATTTAACTAAAAACCATTTTTTTTTGTGTTCCGCAGATGAATGTGGGTCACCGTAAAGGATCATTGTTGCTTTCGTATAGTGAACATGAAAAAGGCTTTGTCCAGCGCATAGGGGAAAAGGATATTAGTGTTGAAGAGTACATTGATCCTGAACTGCAGGTTGCTGATGGCAATGAAAAGCGTGTTGCTGGAAGTGAAGAGAATTTCGGTGCCGGAAGTTCAGTGAATAAAGAGCATATCGCAAATAAGTAGATTGTTGGTACTAGCAGTGGAGTTTCTGCTCAAAGTGAAAAAAATGTTGGTGCTGAAGAAAACTCTTATAAAGCCAAATACCGATGGACGAGAACTTTGATTGAAAATCTTAAAACCGCTGGTAGCAATGGGATTTCTAGAGAATGTGAAGCACTGCTGGCAAAATATGATGCAGAGGAGAGGTTACAACAATATGAATAAACTAGTTGTAATACTTAGTAACTAGATGTAATAGCATTTTGCAACATTATATGTTTCGAATCAAAATACTTATAATAGTTTATAACAGAATTCAATTTCTTATGCATGGTTTCAATTGTCAAATTTACTTTGTCTTGTAGAATTGATTCAAATGTCTGATTACTTTCAAATGAAAAAATTCCAACATAGTGCAGATGAATCCATAGAAAAAAAACAGTAAAAAATGATGAAACCAAAAATGATCCCAGCATATTCCAGATGAAAACATATGTAATATGATGAAACCTATTTTGGTTCCAACATAATACAATGAAAGCTGTTTTGGTTCCAAACCAAATTATCAAAGCCTGCAAAACTCTGACAAACTTAATCTAAAATGAAACAACATAATACACCTACGGAAAATTAACATAATCAACATGTTTAACTGTATAAAGATGTACACAAGAGAATAAATGAAAAAAAAAAAAACAGTCACAACAAATATCAAAATGAAATCTGAAAACTGAAATTCAATGAATTATAGTCGAAATAACTTCAATTGATGCAATTTCAACTGATAATAAAGCCGAGATATAAACTGAATTGAAAACAGAACTAGAATAAAGTGAAACTGTAACTTCAGTTCTATTCATCAATTAAACTAAAAGAGTATCGGCATGAAATTGATCTTGAATTAACTTCTCTTCTCTGAATAATGAAACCAAAACCTAAAAACACGAAGAGAATAATAACATGGAGATTCAGATTTTTTTTAATCTGATTTCTTAGGAGATGATTAAAAACTAAGAAATCGATCTGAATTCAAAAATCGGCAGGAGATGATCTCGAATCAACTTCTCTTCTTTTCAATTAACTTCTCTTCTCTTCTGTGAAATCGAATTTTTTAATTGAAACCCAAAGAAAACACGAAGAAACAGGAAGAAGATTTGTTTTTGATATGTTTTCAATTAACTTCCGTCAAACTTTCCTTTAAAATCGACCGAATATACACGGAAGGTCAAATCTGGATTTTTGAAAGATCCTAAATACTAAATTTATATATAATCGAATGGAATGGGGTTTTTGTGCCATTTTTTCTTCAAATGGTTTTTATTAAGGCCAAATAATATGGTTGGTGTTTTTGTAACTCAAAGAGTATCACCTTGGTTTTTTAGAGCTTAATATGTTCCAGTTTAGTAAGCCAGAACACGTCCTATTTTTGGAAACCTTCACAAACTCTTTTTACTTGTTGGAGAAGAAAAGGTAGGGCCTGGCCGGGTATATATATAGAGACAAAAACAGAAAGAATTAAGGGAAAAATATCGTTTGGTCCTTTTTAGGTGGGCCCATGTCTGTTTAGTCCTTTGGTCAAACGCCTTTACTGTTTGGTCCATAATTATTTAAAAATATTTAATTAGACAAAAATACCCTTTCATGTTAAATTTTTATTTTTGTAGCGGTTCTTAAAATGCTAAAAACAGACTTCATTCCCCGAATGAAGTCCATACAAAAAGCTAAAAATGCAGACTTCATTCCCGGGAATGAAGTCCATACAAAAAGCTAAAAAACAGACTTCATTCCTGGGAATGAAGTCCATACAAATGCTAAAAAAAAAAAGAAAAAAACTTCATCGTCTTCATCATCTTTATATACTTCAACATCATCAGCAGCAACATCATCATATTCGTCGTCTACAACTACCAAAATCATCATCTTCATCGTCTTTCTTCATCGTCTACACCAGCAGCAACATTCAAACACCAGCAGCAACAAAATCTTCATTGTCGTCTGCATATCTTCATCATCTCTGTTTCTTGTTTCCACAAAATTAAAACCCTATAAAAAACATTTGAGAAGAAAATAAAAACTAGATCTAGAAAAGAAGAGAGAGAAAGTAAATCTGAGAATGATTTCATCTCTCTTACCTTTTGACTATATATATGGTCCTTATCCAAAAGGGTATTTCTGCCACTATAAGGTGACATTTACATCATCCATGACATCAGCGTATGACCAACAATAATTTTTAGGACCAAACTATAATTAATATTACCAAATAGGACCAAACAGATATTTGACTGGGTCAAATAGACTAGACTCATCCTAATATATTATTCCTAGGACCTAATGGTATTTCCTACCAGAATTAATCTTTGTGGCTTGACATAGAGATATACAAGGATTAAGAGACGTACAAATTATAATCATTGTGATCAGCTCCGAACAAAGGCATCTGCAGGTGCGTTCTGATTTTTCTATTTTATTATGATTATGATCAGTTAAAGTTTGAATAATTTTCTTTATCCTATGTTTTCTTTCTTAGTACATAATATTGTTATTGCTAGGATCTAGCTATGGAGTCTCTATTCTCAGAAATCTTATTAAATATATTTTCCCGAGTTCCGTTGGAGTCTGTTTTTGTGTGCAAGTTAGTATGTAAAAAATGGCTGACTCTTCTCCGTGATAGCGGAACTTACTTTAATAATATGCACCTCAGCCACCAACTTAACCAGTTATACGACGGTAATGATATAGACTCCACTAAAGTCGTGCCAAGTTTCATTTTTGGTGGTTATCGTGACAAAAATTATAGCTCACTATTCATTTACCACGGGGGACAAATTAATATGAATGAGAGATACTCTTACAAGGAAAATCTGAAAAGGATCAATCATCCTCCGATGCATACTTATCCGTATCATCGCTTAGTTGGCTCATGCAATGATTTGATTTGTACATTTATACACCACCATCAAGTTTTAGATCCCATATATATTTTCAATCCCATCACTAGAGAATATTGTTATCTTCCTCGGCTGGTGAAACCAAAGGTCAATCTGTTTGATCGCTTTTTTTTTTTAGCTAAGTCATAATATTAAAGCCAAAAACAGTAATTACAAGTAATTACCAGGGGACCCTAGGATCCCAGACCCTTTAGAGAACTAAAGGGCAGACAAAACCTCGAAAAATCTAAGGAATATAAATGGGCAAAGGCCCTTACATGAAAACGTAAAAACCTATAACACCCGTTAAACTTCAATCATTAATATCACACTAACTCCAAGGACCCTACAAAATACTCATGTCTGTAGCAATCATCGTTCTAGCAACATAACTTCATTTAAAATTGCGTTTATGCGATTGTAAAGGTCCACGCACTTTACTACTCCTCGATGTATTACCATTAATTGATGCGTAGCCAATTTCATATTTATAAAATTCAAGACTCTCTCGAGCTTCTTCCTCCGCAATAGGGTCAAACCCTTTATCTTTGTTAGGGAGTTTATTATAGACCCCCCCCGGAATATAAGGTACAATCGCCGATCGATTAATATCAGCATCCATCCCTTCATTATAATCAGTTCCAACTTGTTCCACATCCTCATTGGCTACCTTCTCTGCTAATTCATCAATAAGATTATTTGTCATGCGACATCTATAATTTCTTGAGCGAACTTTGACATACGTATTGCCTCTTCCGAGAGATTCTCTTTAGATTTATTTGTACGTTTACGTCTTTTATTGTTACCAACAACAATCCCCTGTCTAATTTCAGTAATAGTGGGATCATCAACTACTATTACTGAGTTTTGAGTAGTAGGGGCGACAACTAAGGTACTGCTCTCCGATACAATAGTTTCAGGTATGGTTTCATTCACAACAACTCCATCAGCTCCAAGAACCGGTGAGATTATTCTCAATTGCTGACTACAGATATCAACTTCAGGAGTTATAGGTTTATCCCCAACATCTTTAGATGACTCATCATAAACATTTTCCACTTCTTCACCCTCATCTTCTTGGTTGTCGCCCATCATATCATCTGCCTCAGTTCCGTCCATATTTTTAAAAACATCAAACTTCCCAGTGTTTACGTTACCCGAATTTTCAGCACCGTTGTCACTGAATTTAGTTTTTGTACCCTTAGCTAATTCGAATACAGATTGTCTTCTCGCCTGTAACGATTTATTATTGTTGTTGACTTCTTCAGTTGTTGGGGGAACAAAGTCTCTATTCCTGTTACCTCTTCTACGATCTCTAAAATTATTATCTGCTACATTACCTGACTTGGTAGCAACAATTTTTTCGGCTACAGGCCGTGATTTAGCTTTACATTGATCAATAGAATGACCTAAAACCTTGCAGTGCTCGCAAAACCCAGGATGTTTTGGAATTTCCACCACCTGTGCATAACCCTCGGGATCCCAACTTGATTGAACGTGCAATGTGATTTTATCAATCGGTTTTGAAAAATCAATCTCAACTAAAACTGATGCATAATATCCAAACGTCTTCTTCAAAGTTAGTTCATCGACTTTGACAGGTTTACCAAGGGTGGCTGACATACCTAGCAGAATTCTCTCCGTCCAATACTCTTGCCTCAAACCTGGATATTGAACCCAAACAAGAGTCGATGAAGCTTTTTGTTTGCCCGGATCAAAACCAGTCGTCCATGGTTGAACACGAATTGCATGGATGATTGGTGTCTGTTTTACTGTCGTCTCTATGATGTATGGACCTTCGTCCAATACTTTTTTAGCATCATTAGCGTTAGAAAAAGTCATCGTGAAAAATCCTTTAGGTAATGGAATAAATCTACAACTGCCATTAATTTTCCATTGTGATAATAGGGTTTGTGTTGCGATCTCGAACTTCATATCAATTTTTTTTGTGTCAATACGACCAATCAAACTGTGTTTCATGTCTGCCAAAGCTTCATCTTCTAACTCAAGCGTTAGAATAATTCCCTTGCCTTTCCCGGCGATAAGAGCTGGTTTTGGTAAAGAATTGAGATCAACAGAGGTTGGTTCTCTGCTTCGAATAATATTACCTGTGACAGCATCAAGGTATCTAGAGATTCTAGGGGGATCCGGGAGATGATCTCCCATTGTAATAACGATTAAACGAAGCCAAAACTGCGTGTAAGAAAGCGAAAAACTGACGAACCCTAATTTTCACAGCAGCGGCGACCAATAAAAAAAGAAGAAGTAGTAATAGCCTAATAGATTTTTCCTGTTTGATCGCTTATCATGTGGGTTTGGGTATGCTAGACCTACTGATGAGTTCAAGGTTTTCGGAATCCACTATCCTTGCACAGTTGATGAAGGTCATGTGGAAGTATACACACTTGGGAGTGGTTGTGGGTGGAGAGCCAAAGGAACAATTCCCATTCGGCTGGTGAAATGTGGTGGCGTCGGTATATATGAAAATGGAGCTACCTATTGGACTGGAGAGAAGAATGTCTGTGACTTTTGATTTGGCTGACGAGGAGTTCCGAATGTTGCCTTTACCTCCAGGTGTAATTATTAACAGTAATCGCGGCGAGTTGACGTTTGGAGTTGTAGCGTTAGGGGGCCGTTTATGCTTTTATATGAAAATATGGTCCTTGAAGAAAAAAGGCAGTGAAAATAGCAACACGAAAGATAAAAGGATACGGTTTTTATCTTCTGAAGCATGTAAAGAGATATGGTGTTTGGATTTCGATATAGGTTTTGAAAGCGTGGAAGTTGAACGCAGATGGACGTGGAACTTTGAAAATGATCTTGTATGATGAAGAAGTGTCAACCAAGTACTTCACCAATGACGAAGCAATTCCTCACATAAATACTTCAGCTTCATTACAAGCCATGGGAGAAAAATCAAGGAAATACTTGGTTGGTGATATATGGAGGAGAAAACGACGAGATATATTGGCTCGTGAGTTATAAACAGTACACATTACAATGTTCCGGTTGTTTTCAACTGGTCACTCAATGATATATTGGAGAATTCAGAGGCCGAGTCAAATGCAGAACCAAAGTCCGTAAAAAAGCTCAGAGTGGAGTGACAAGCAAAATGTCAGAAGTACATTTCTTACTTCTTCAAGTGCAATCAGTTCTGAAACCATATATCAAGTCTTAATGCTTCGAACTTCTAGTCAAGTGGCAGGTTATTTCGATTTTTCCCATTAAGCTCTTTTTCAATCGATATATGCTAAGCCCTCTTCGTAAAATGTTACTGGTAGATTTTTCCCATTAAGCTCTTCCAAAAACAAAATCCGCACTTGGTACTACCATTACAGTATATATTATATTATACATTGCACAGTTGCTGCTTAAAATCACGAAGCTTCTCTTTCTTCTCTACAAGCTTTTTCTTAAATTCAACCACAGGAGGTTTCGAATTCGAACCTCCCCAATCATTTGTCACCGACTGTTTTTCATTTCTTTACACACTCTCAATAAATCTACACACCATTTTGCAGGTTGACCAACTTCATTTGCAGTAACAGCTGGAGTAGAATCAACAACTGTCTAGTCAAATTCACTGCACCATCCAAAATCCTCGGAGCTACACCCATACTCATCAACGGTGGCTTCCCATGAACTTGCGAAAAACCCTAATTATGGGATGAGCCACTAATCTGCACAAAGACTTCTCTAACACCACAAGTCTTTGCACCATAAACTCCTCTTTCTCCATCACTCTTTATAGTACACTCTTATCCAGTCTTGGTGGTATTAAAAAACCTCTATAATCCTCCGCTAAGGTTTTTAGTTTAAACATTACAAATTTTATACTGCTTATTACCAATCCTACATTTGATACCTTTAAATTTACACGTAAAGATATGTCTGTTTTGGGACACTGTACTCGCAGACAGGTCTTCCATTACCCTTTTCTTGAGTAGATCACTGACATTACCTGAAGCCCACGCCAGGGAGATATGTGGGCGAGGATCCTGCAATCAACAATACATATAATCTATACTTGTTACAGGCAAAGCAGACAAATCAAGCACGGAGATGTTGGTTATTTGTAATTTTTTCACAGAAAGGTTCTACAGACCAGGTTCAGGAAGAAAAAAAGTATGATAGAAATGTCTAACCTTATAGAATTCTGGAAGATTGTGAAATCTATAAATCTCATTAACGGACTGAATTTGCCTAGTTATCTGAAAGCAACTGAAACTTATAAGTTACCGCTCAAACAGGGTAAGAAAGGGATATTTACAATCACTAATTCTACTCCATACCTCGGCTAAACCTCCTGCAACGACTTCCATTACAAGAAAGGACCTTGTTTGTTCGTCATTGACAAAAACCTCCCACTTGCTAAAATCTATCCAATATCTGTTAAGCAATTAAAACAGGGTAACGAAGGGGCATCACTTACTCAAACAGGGTAAGGAAGGGCATCACAAGGGGAACTACAGCATCCCCCACAGTCCTTGCAACAAGCCCAAGGCATGTCCCACCCGACATAGACAGATTCCAAGCACCATCATCCTGATCCTGGTCTTCTTCCTGTTTCAATAACGTCTCTAACAACATAGGAACCAGCGAGGTTAAGGCCTTCTCAATGAAGCAGGAATGTACACTCTCATCCCCACCATACTCTTGAATCTCGATTTCTTCATCACAGATGGAACTCCAGAACTCGATAGCTTGCAGGGAAACGGGTTCTGCATCCTCCTTCACTACCCTTAAAGTAAGATCAACAACTATTTCATAGATCTGCATTGCTAAAAAAAAAAAACCCTAATAAAACAAATCAGTGAAATGCAAACCCATTTTATATGGTTGCTTAAAACTACATTTTCCTGATAATAAAATTCAATAACATGTAAGCACTAGCAAAACTCTAGAACTCTAAATAATGAAAAACAAGTCAAAGAAGATGTCAAAATTCATACCAATTTCAGCCCCAAACAATAAACGACAATGAAGACCTTCATCAGTATCATTTGAACTACTTCCATCACCCATCGGATTAGTCAACAAAACATCTCCACTGCTCTACTAACCCATCTCTCTTTTTAGTTTAACAAAGCTGTTTAAGATTCATACCCCGACTATCACCACAATCGAAACAACATCGGATTTTGCTACGGTTATGGGTGGCTCGGACTCGGATATAGCAATGGCTTGGCAGCCCCGCAAATTTTGTTGGTCTTGCCAAATAAAAACAAATTGCATATGGCAAAGGGTTGACTCACAAATTCTGAGCACTTGTTTACTCTCCTGCGCTTGCTGGACTAATCACATTGCTCAGACGTGAAAATCTTTTATTTATTGTGGGAATTACCATTATTATGTCCTTTATATTTTCTGAATGTTATGACTTCAGATGTTTATCAGTTCCTGTAAGAGTTGCAGTTGACGTGGTTGGGAGAAGCTCCTTTGACGTCAAGGACATCCCAGTATTTCCCCAGTGCTTCTGGTCTCCTAGTAGTTCGTTTTATCTATTTGGTGTAAGAACTTTTGTGGTGCATACACATTGCTTAGGGAGTTTAAATTTAGTGTTGCAGAAGAGTGCAATTCTTCCTTGGTATGATGCATATAGATTCCCAGTTCAGAATGCTAAAAGAATTGAGCTTCAGGAAGCTGATTCATTTGGAGACTACCGTCTTTTGGCAAAGACAAAGCCAAAAGAATGAGCGCAGCTTTCATTCTACAGCACACTCTGATCATACTAAAGCACAGAATAAAAATTTGCTTTCTAAACCATGACAAAGCCAAATGGCCCCAGATTTAAACATAACTACCTCTTTCGTTAAAATGATCCAACCACCAATGTCAACTGAACAAAACATGTTTGAGCACTGCCTACCATATATAAGAAGTTCGGAAACTCAAGAGAACGGAAAGAAGAAAAAAAAAAACATGTTCCATGAAGTGGATAAAAGTACGACAATGCAAACTGCAGAAAAAAAAAAATGTTCCAGCCTCCTTCAGTTTATCTCTAGAGAACACATGGAGAAAGAACACTACAGGGAGAGGAGGACAAGAGAAGAGAGAAAAGGGACTGCAGATAAACATCTATTCCTCAAAACCAGCTTTCTTGAGTTCATCAGTGTACTCAGTAAACACCTGAAAAGAAAAAGAAGACGGATAAAAGTTAAGACCCACAGAAAAATGAACGCGGATGGAGGATGGAGGATGAAGAACAATGAATTAAGACCCTACCGAGTTCAGGTGAATGCATAGTGTCGCACGTGCAGGATGTGGAATTTTGGGTCCAAGGTTCTTCTGCAAGTACTTCTCCAAAGTAGTCAATGAGGCCGGAGTGTCAACAATGATTCCGAATGCTGTTGCAGCATCCCTAAGGTTCATCAGCAACAATGTTACATCTTCAGTTCTATAATTTGCTTCGACCTCCCTCTTGGTGTCAAATAGGGCATCATAAATGACTTTTCGGTTTGCCATTATTTTCCTGCAACACAAAATCATGTTAGACTACAATGCAGCAATGAAGTCAGTCGCCAAAAATGTCTCTTAAGCAAGACCTGAGGAACTACAGTGTTACATACATTATTCCCAAAGGAAAATTAGAATGCTACAAAGCTGTAGATCAAGTTACATCTAAGAAATTTGAAACTCATTGTAAGTTCTGAGATGCATGCCACTAGTACTTCTGAATCTAGTATCAACTATTCTAAAGAGTATTAAACTAGACAGCATAATTTCACTTATTCAGAATGAATCTAACATAAATTATTCGCAAGTACTATTCCGGAACGCATTGGGTAATAAAACATACTCAAAGTTCTGACTATTAGTTGACAGAAATACATGAACGGGTGGTAAAAGTATATGGAGAAGCCTCCGTGCTCATGAAGAAGCAAAATGCTAGCATAAAACCGACAATCAAACTAGACAATCTGTGATTAATAGTGAACCAACAATATTCAGAGATGACTGGATACACAACTCATTCATACAAAAGATCTATGACGAGTAGTTTTTGGGAAGCAATTGTGATTATTAGCCTCCAACTTCATGTCATTTAAAGTGGATGGAAAAGGCATTGGCTAAAGAAGCTGTCACATGTTGATTCTCCAGCACACATATACTCCTATTATTGACTTATTTTGCTTAGCACTGAAATGGAGGAATACTGCTCACAGCCTCAAAGGCAGTGCAGGTAGCTCTGTTGAGAAACATTCTGATATTAGTCCTATTATTCTAGTCTAGTGTCTAGGTTCTAAATGCAGACCTTACTTCAAGTTTGAGGCCCAAATGAACTGTTCTCCTCCAACATTGTGCTATGGTGGTGTAACACAATGACTTGGTTCAGCTAGTAGGATTAAAAGGACAGTTTAAGCTGCTTAATCTCTACACCACAATACATGGATTATCATATTCATCAAAAAAATTGGGGTTAGAGAAAAAGTTTGGAACTAAAGGCATAAACTAAAATGTAAGATCCACATAACTTGAACAAATTACTGGTATAATTCAAAAATCAAGAGATGTAAACTCTTATATCACCACCATCAACTCTGCATGAAGTTAGAAGAAGAAGAAGAACTAAGAGAGACAAATAAGCAAATTAAACCAAAAATCTCCTGTTTTCTTCTTCTTCTAGAACCACCAACACACCTACCTAGTCGTAGCAGATGAAATTTAATACTATGAAACATTGAAACCGACCACAAAAAACAAAACAAGATCAGAAAAAATGTTGTATCAGAAACATTAGATTATTAAATGATACAGACATACCTTAGTAGTCACAGCAACCTTGTAAAGTAAACTTCAGGAAAAGCACAACTGAAGATTAAGAAGGAAAAAAAAAGTTAATCGACTACTTACTTTGTGATTACTTGAAACATATATAAGGTATAACAATCTCTTGAAAATCAAAAAAGAAAAATAAAATGATGAGAAAATACCAACTCTAGAAACAGAGAAGAAGACTAGTGTATGCAGAGAAACCCTTGGCAAGAACACTAGGAATGTGTGTTGTTTATGAAGAGTGGGGGTGGGGAGTGTGGCAAATAGGTAATAATAATAACAACTGTGCCCACACTCTGAGATCACGTGGCAAGGGAACGAATAAAACTTGATTACCCTGTAGCCTAGGCTGTTGCTGCTACTACTGTATGTTCCTAGTTTGCCCCTAAGAAATATCTAAAATGACTCCGTCGTTTTGCAAAGTAAAAGTGAAAAGTAAAGGTAGACAACCAAGGGCGTCTTGGTCATTATATCAAAATAGACTATTCCCTGTCGGCCGTTTTAACTGTAAATGTAGTAGCTTTCCCTGACCGAGTTGGTGGGAGGAGTTAATGCACAAGAATGATCATGCAAGTTTCCTCTATAGGAGAGACCCGGGATCGATTCCCGTCTAGCACTAGATGTGCAGCTGCAGTGGGGTTAAGGGGAAAGGGGCAGTGGGGCCCGCGTCAAAAAAAAAAAAAGTTTCCTCTATAGGATTTATATTGTAATGCTTTCAAAACCTCAGGATAGTCAAAACAGTATGAATATGTAAAGTTGGATAATCATTGATAGAGTTTACATTGTAGATTGATTCTCTTGAATCAGAGCAGTTCACCAACAAGGAAAACAAAAGAAAACGATGAGCCTCCCACAACCATCTAAAGCAGCAGTCTGTGAAGAGTAACAAAACTGATAACTTCTCGACCAACCCTCTGTAAGAGAGGAGGCTCCCTTTTCTATTCTATTTATCTAATGACTAATATGTATATGTAAACAATTTTAATACATCATTCTTTTTATCGATCAAAAAAAAAAAAAACTATAGATATATGTGACAGTTTTAAAGTTGGTGGAGATCACATCTTTGATCCTTTAGAAATCAATATTTCTCCCCAAATGCCGCTGTTTGCTGAACCTTCAGGTAATCGTAGGTAGCTATAACTGCATATGACAGTCAATTAGAGAAACATTACTTCACTTACTGCTCGCTTTACTGTACTGTGGAAGACAATGAAGCAAAGGGATGTTATAGTTACCTAAGGTTTACTGTACTGGCCAGCCTTCTTCCGGTTTGCTCCATCAGCTAGCGGATATAGGGACTCTACTTTAGATGCTTCCATGTTGTAGTTTCAGAATACATCTTAGGTGCCTAAATATTTTAAGGATGCCAGGATATGCTAGACATCAAACCAAAGTTACTAAACAGTAATATCGGAATAATTGTTCAAAGGAAGAGATGTAGGTTACATTGTATCAGTGATCTCAGAGCTTGGAGCGGATCTCTCGTTTTCCCCTGTGAATTCCACAAACAAGTTATTAAGTATGAATTTTTAGTGGTGTCTCTCTGCTATGGAAAAGGATGAAGAGCATACCAGAATTTCCAGGAGTGAACATCATGCTGGCCTCGATTACAGAAAACTCAAAAGTTGTCTGAGTTGTTTGGCATTTGTGTTTGCTTCTCAATGCTTCGAACGAGACTCTACACCGCTCCGGAAATATTTATCTGGCTTCATATCCAGATAGATCGTGTGTCACTGCACAGATAAATGTTTGTTTTTGAACGAGTCCTAACACCAATCTGCAGATCTTCAACAGGCTTCATATCCTGAAAATTCGCATGTCAAGCGCAGAGTATGTTTTGACTATGAAACAAGCATAGAAATGGGTGGAGTCGGCTTACCAGTTCCGCTGGATCACCATCAACTCTTCCGTTTGCAAATGGTGATACGGGTTCAGGTGGTTGGGGTCCCGAAGTACTTCCTGCTGAGTAATGCAATATCAGTTAATCCCATCTTCTTGCGAGCATTTTGGGAAAGCAAAGGACTGAAGACTGCCAGAAGGGGAATCACGAGGTGGACAATCTGGATGCTTCTCATATATAGGTCTCGCAGAGGCTTCGGATAATAGATCTCTGTGCTATACTTTCCTGCCATGAGCTGTGTTATCTTCATTCTAGTGATACATTTGGCTCTCTGCAAAAACATTGAGTACAAAGAGATTTTTAGCCACGACAAAATGACTGCAGAGTCGCTAAGTTTTGTTAGCTCAGTCATAGATTCTGATAGAAGGTGGCATAATATTAGAACCTTCTTTCTTCCTACACTATTGGAGGCGTCCTGAAGCCAGCTCTGGTAAACAGCGCAGCCGGTGATAGGTTCAAAATCCATAGCAAGCTGGACTGTATCTTCTCGTGTTCCCCTTCATTATCACCGGCTTAACCTCATCTGTGTACCTGTTATAGAGTTACATATGCAATTAAGAAGTCATTTCACAATATAATGCAGTAATGAGATTAGTATAAAGTGCTTAATACTTGTTTACTCTGCCATCTCCACGTTCATCAGCCTGCTGATTGTTATGTGGTTCTGGCCCTTCTGGGTGTTCTTCTCCCATGCCATCAGTTTCCATAGGGCCTAGAAGTACGTTGAGGAGAAATTGTCAGCCAAAACAATGGATGATTAATATAAAACAGGCAATTGTTTAAATAGTTAACCTGGTTGAGGAATTTCTGGCGGCGGGGAAGGTATAAGAGCTGTGTGTATCTGTGAGTGCTCATGAGAAGTGACATACGCATTCATGTCTTCATCTCCTTCAATATCAAACCTGTATGAGAGTAAAGATGGCAGAGTCATTGAATGAAGACCTAACAAAATAGCACAACTAAGGTAGACGCTGAAATAAAGCATCTATAAAGTGACTTTTCTTCAGAAGTGTGGTGACTAATACGATAATGATTTTTTTTTTCTTACCTCTCGAAGCGATTCATTTGCTCAGGCTGGTTTGTATCAAAAGGGTCAAATAAGGTGATGTTGTCTCTATCAGCTGAATATGAAAAATGAACGAATGGTACATACAGAATTTGTTTAGATCACTCATTCTCTGGGATGCTCATATCTTTGAGTGTATTGCTCATACTTCAAATTAAAGGAAATTTTCAAGGTAGGGTGGCAACCTTGGTGATGTTTCTGATCCTCCGGGTCTCTTGCATTCTCCTCATTAGTAAAAGGCTCATCAATACGGTCCAGAAGCTACAATATATTAAACTTGAAATGTTAATTCCCCAGAGTAATCCAATAAGCAAATATGGAAATTCAAAGTTCTAAAAGCACACTTATAAGGCACGAGAGTATTTCTTTCCATTCTTTCCCATTCAATTATCAGCAAACATTGAACAAACATAAACAAATATTAAGACTAGTACTCACCTCAGCAGGGACATCCCACCGTCAACTTGGACTAGGTATCCTCTTCATGGGCCTTCAAACCAACATTGTATCGAAAGACAGCATTTTTTTCCAAGCCATGAGTCAATCTTAACTCTCTATTCCCATGATTATAAGCAGGAGTAGTTCGCAATGGGTTGTTTCATTTCATACTTAAGCATATTCTCTTGGTAGAAAAGTACTGATAAATAGCAAGGATTAAAATGACAATTATTAAACTTAAAAGTGTAATGAGCTCCGGAAGAAATCATTTTTCAGTCCACAACAATGTAAAGTAATGACAAATAATACAAGAAAGAGGTTTAGGACATAATTGTGAGATGAATCAAGTCTAGTACATTCATTGTTAAAAAAAAAAAAAAAAAGTCTCATAAAGTCATATTCAAGTTTCACAGTTGTATAAAGGTATGAGACATCCTGTATGTGGTTACGAATTAGGCATCTTTTAGTTGGATATGTTTAGACAGGCCAGACACACCAAATGTTACTCATTTCAACGTTCTTATTTAACGTATAGCTGCACGTTTTATATTGACCTGGTACGTGAGCCTAGTGCCTTCTAACATTCCCCAAAACTTGTTATATTGCTGTATGTTGTACAAAAGTGTTTCAGGGGAATCCATTCATTTGGTAGCCTTGCAAAGAAACACAATGAAACAGCCGCAATAAAGGGGAAAAAATGGTAATGGAGCAAACAATATATCAACGTGTTTTGCATTAGCCCGAAAAGATAAAGCTTGCTTTGACTTTATGAAATCACATGGGTGTTCTTCTAATCAGAATCATCACTAAAAACTAAAAAAATATGCTGCCAAGATTCTCGAGACAAGTCCCAAATACCTAAGCTACGATTTATGCACATTCACGAGTTCCATCTCTCCCTTTTTTTTCTAAATTTCAATGGCACGTTACCGAACGTTCTAAATTTCTATTGTTACTTTTTCATCGTTACAGACCCCACACGGTATCTGTTCATAAGTTTAGTTGATCATGTATTCAAACTGTTTCACACTGCAATCCTGTATCACTTGCAATCCATGAGGATCGAACTTTCTAGCAAGCCTATAAAGAATCAGTAGGCCTTGCATTACACTACTTTATGTAAAGTAGAATTTCTCAATTATTATGTAACTTCTAGCAAGCTCATTTGACATTAATTTTTCTGAAAATATTATGTTTTGTGTTAGGTACATATGCTGTATAGTGAATCCAGCTATCAAGTCCATGTGGTAATTTGTGACATCATCCTGCATATAAATCAAGAGCCACTAAACTAAAAGGTTCACTAAAATAAAGCAACAACGAAATATTGAAACTTTTCATGTTAAGTTGGAAAAGGTCAGTCCCTATCTATGCCTGCTCATACACTAGACGGCAGGGGGCACCACCAGATTTCTCTAGGGTCAATAGACTCAGGAAAGAAGAATCATGCCTCATAAGTATATGCACATTGCAGACTACAGGTCCAAAATCCCAAGTATATCGGAATAGGAAAAGAGCATCATTCCACTGGTTAAACTTGCAAGAATACAGATGTACCTTCTCGAATTGTACTGGGTTCGTTCGAAACCCAGAAGGCAACTTACTACTGCAGTCCTCCACCTTTCTGGTCAGATCGTTGATAACTGATGCATCATCTATGGACGCAAAGGAGAGGTTTGCTGCTTTCTCATCGGTTACGATATTAACTCCCTCCTTTGGCTGGAAATCCGGGACTATAACATTATTAACAGCAGTTGCACATTTACTAGGGTTCTTAACCCAGTCAGGAATTGGGATGCCAAATGTCTCAGCACGCAGGATGGATGCAGCCATGAACTGAAGGTGACTGAGGTCATCTACTCGGAACTCAAGAGGACGAGGGAAATGCTTAGGTGCAGACCAGAATCGAGCCCTGAGCTGGTTGAAGCATCCTCCGGGAAAGTAAAGGTTAACTGCTGTAGGCCCTGCGGCAACCAAACACTTTGAGGACTAACATCATAATTTGATCTGCTGCCTGAAGAATAACAGTCTTGCACTCATCTGAAGCACTCAATTTCTGGATGACCAGCTGAAGAACACCGCAGAGCAGAGCAGATCTTGTAACTCTCCCTGCTTTTCTCAATCATCTGTTGACAGGATCTGAAGATCCATAGTCTGAGACAACTTGGTCATAAAAACTGGTAAGAGCTGAGAAATGATGTTTTGCTGTCTCCACAAAATTGGAACATTTAACAACCTCATTGAGGGTCTCATATGCAGAAGACCTGAGCCTATAATCATTGGCATCAGTTCACTCAGGTGAGAGGGGAGATGAACTTTTAACAGCATCTTCATATCCTTGGGCAAGGAAGTAAAATTGCCCCACCCCCACAGACTTTCTCCGCAACATTTGGGCATCCTTAATGCTCTCTAACAACACAAGCACGATGTGAGGAATATTCACAGCAGCAATCACAGAAGAACCACGGACAGGTGGAACCTGATCTTCTTCCTGTTTCCTCATCACAGATGGAACTCCAAAACTCAGTGAAGGGCAACAGCTTCGGGATCCTCCTTCACTGCCTTTGAAGTAAGTTCAACAAAGTTTGCATATACTCTGCAGCACCTAATAGTAAGTCGAAAAAATGGAAACAAGACACTCAATTGCAGCTTGTCTGATATCTTCTTCTGCAGCCATAACAGCCTCACAGTCAATCTTCATTATGTAACTCTACTCCATTTTGTTCTCAAAGTTAGTCTGTGCAAAATCTGAAGCATTAGGCAAGGCTCTCATATCAGCAACTCGAACTTCAACACGGTGATTACTAAGTGCCATACCTTGTAAGACAGTGTTGACCTCATCTTGAGCAAGATCTTGATTCCTCACAAACATAACCAAGAGTCTCCAATTTTGCCTGCTTTAACGTGGCAGGTTCTTGCTGTATCATTTTAGACAACAATGAAGCAATAAAATGTGGCGACTCCTTGCGAGGAATCTCAGTGGAAGCAATCTTTGCAATAACTTGAGAAGCAATATGCCTTGCTTCCATGCCAGAACCAAGAATCCTCAATAACATTTCTTTAATCTGTATATTAACACCACCATCAGTTGTTCACCAGACTCTTTACCAAGTTGCAGCCTATGAAGATATTCTTTGAATTACTTCCATCACCCAACGCCATTGTTGTATCTGAATCCTGGATTAGGCACCACAGTAGCTGATGAAATCTTACAATCGATCCTGGACTTCTTAATTGCTGATGAATTCTGGCGTCTCTCTTTTAACAAACTGTATAAGACCCAGCCACACCCCATCAATACGATTATCACCACAATCAAAACTACAATCAAGAAATTCAGATTTATATAATCATCATTAAATAATCTAAGAATGAGACAAAATCGAAAAACCCAAATAATAATTTCAAAATCATCACGATTAGGGTAAAAGTAAAGAAAGAGGGTTTAAAACATTACCGATTTCGGGAACAGTGGGTTGAAATTTTGGAGAAAATCTGGAGAATGGCTGTGTGTATTCCGGTGGTGGTGGTTAGGGTTTTGAAGAGTGAAAATGGTGGGGGTTTTGCATCAGCATTGGATTTTGCTGCAACACGGTAATGGGTTCATTAGCCATGACACGGACTCGGAAATAGCAATATGGCATGATGGCAGCCCTTATATCCTTGGGTTAATAGGTGGGCCCAGCCCCTCCCGGGAAAATAGGGGCCGCTTTTGGGTTTGTTCAGAATTTTTTTGATGGTCTTCCTTTGCGTCCGGGCTGCTCATAGTCTTGTGCATGTGGGAAGGATTTACTCACAAACCTTGAGCTCTTCTTGTTTCCCTAACGGCGGTTGCTCACATTGCTCCATGTTTGTCTAAACATTATGTCTTTTATATAATTTTTTGGCGCTAGACATGAAGCAGGGTATGTTGATGACTTTAGGTGATAATCGATTTGTCCTTCGGAAGTACCATTTGTTCTTTGTATTTTTGTTTCATCTAGACATAAATTTTCAAGGATCTGAGATGCATGACAAACATAAGAACCATCAATAAACCGAATAAGATCGGTACTAGTTAAAATATATTCAAATTAATGTTTACATAAAAAGCAAAATTGTGTTATCCAACTTGATTGACACAAAATTAGAGATGTTTTGAAAAGGTAGGGTAAAATTATAAGATGAAGACGTGTGAGAAGAAATAGAAGGTTGATTTAGACTCTACTGTTACAAAGCTTGCATCAAATCTCGATGGTATTCTCCACGCAGTTCTATCAAGCGCCAACTCTCTCTCCCCATCACGATGAAATTTTCGAAGATTACTTGGGCCTGTTATTGCCTCAAACTTCCGTGGCCTAAACGGCCATAGAAAAATCAATTTCGTTTCCATCGTTTAGATGTAGTCATTCAAAAAGGGTTGGAGCTCGACCAGCTGCTAGGCTTCCAACTAATTCTTATCGGATGATAACCCGTCTGATCTGTAATTTATTTTATTTTTTAGTAATTAATTTGTTGCATAATTCTCGTTTTCTTCATAATAATAATAAAAAAAATCAAAAGACGAGGTGTCCATAATACAGTGGTAGAAGTACTCGTACTGGGTAATAATACCAGTGATCTTAATTTGAAATTCGCCAGCACCAACCAAATTTTTACCGGTCAAAAACAAAAAGAAAATAAAGAAAAAAGATTCGCACTTCTATAATCATTTTCTGCAACTAAGATTAAAACAAAAAATTATAAATTAAATCCGAATTAAATCATAAACAAATCAAATGTAAAAATCCAGAATAGATATTGTTTCAAAAACAATCTAGACTAGCTGCCTCCGTCTGTTCAATATATATGTTACCTTCCCATATATCGCTAACCAAATATGTCTCTGATTCTTCTCCCATTGATTTCAGCGAAACTAAAGTATTTACGTGAGAAACTGCTTTGACTTTCATCGACACTTCATCGGAAACCATTTTTAGAGTTGTCGTTTTCGAGTCATAACAATAAAGTGTTGAATCATCGAATATGAGTACGACTTCTCCGGTCCGAGTAAGTAAAACAGGCGTAAAGCGGGTCCATTTCCGGTCCACCGGTATGCCTTGAAAATCTATATTAAAATCCAAACACCAAACTTCTTTTGCGTTGCCTATTTTCTTCAAGGACCATATCTCCAGACGCAACTTCTCCAGGAAGAAACACAATTGCCCTCCCAGTGCCACGAGTCCACGTCGATCCTTTTGGCGATCACAGTAGTCCATGCATGGAGGATTAGGGATCAACCGGAACTCCTCATTGGCCAAGTCAAAGGCCAAGATACTCATATGTCCAGTCCAATAAAGAGCTCCATTTGCAAATGTACCAACGCCATTACTTTTCGACAACCCAATGGGAGTCTTACCTTTGCTTCTCCATCCACGACCACTACCAAGTGTGTATACTGCGACATGATTTTCATTAACCGCCCAAGGATAGTAGTGGATTCTTACAACCTTGTACTCATTGGTAGATCTAACATATCCAAATCCAGACGATACGCGACCAAGCAAATCGACCTCTCCTCCTTCTGCATCAGCCAACGGTTCCACAACCAGTTCAGGAAGATAAACATACTCTCTGGTGATTGGATTAGAAATGTAAATGGGATCTAAAACTTGATGATGGCGTATGGACACACAAATCAACCCGTTGCACGAGCCAACAAAGTGATCATATACGTCTCTGTGCATAGGGGGATGGTTGATCCTTTTCAAATTTCTCTTGTATGAGTACTTGTCATTAGTGCTAATCTTATCAGCTATTTCCCCCCCATGGTAAAGCCATGTTGGGCCAATAAACTCTACCTTTCGACAAGCAAAAAAGAGGCTTGGTTGCACCTCCGGAGCTACATTATTGTCGTCATCATCATCATATAACTGCTTGAGTTGGTGACTCAAGTGCATATTAGTGAAATAAGTTCCACTTTGATGGATAAGAGTCCGCCACTTTTTACATACTAATTTGCACTCTAAGACCGATTCTGTTGGAACTCGAGAAAGGATACTTAGTGAAACATCTGAGGGAAGAGACTCCATAGATCCTAGCAATAATAATTATATAAAGGAGGAAATGTTAGAAAAGAAAAAAGATAAATAAAACATCGCAAATCATATTTACATTCCTTTGTTAAATGTAATAAGATTGTAAGAAAAAGATTACCATGAAAAATGTTGTATATAAAATTTTCACAATTCTACACTGCCTCCCGGGCCTCACATAAGAAGTGGAGCCCTTCGTGCCAACCACACACAAGTTATAAGGGGGCCATTTTTAAGTATGTTAAAAGGGGATCGCATCAAAACTGAGAATTCAAAGAAGACATATGATGATTATGATGTTGTTAACTATGAATCTATTTCCCAATTTTATTTTCCAACAATGAACTGATCGATCTAATAACACAGAAAAATCAACCAAAATTCATTCATCAAAAATCACAAAATTACAACATACCTGATTTGAAATTGCCCACAATTGTTTTATGTTGGATCTCCTAATCCTTTTGGTGTAAGCTTCTTATCAAATCTAACTATGAACCCACAGCCTCTCCATTCTATGGATACATATATATATATATATGAACCCTATCTTTCCTTTTCTCAACCAGTAAACAGAGTTTAGAAAGGTTTAGGATTCCTTATATAGTTCCACTAATTCGCGATCAACGGTTCAAGTTAGAGGTGTTATATTATGAACGGCCTTAGATTTTGGTTTCTAAATCCTAGTTAGAGAATTAATTAGGAATTAGTGATTAGGGTTTAACCCTAAACAGCAGCTATACATGACAAACTACTAAACTAAACTGCTTGACACCACGGTTACTAAACACATGCAACTCCACCGACAACCCATTTGTATCAGGTCGGTTTTTACTTTTCTAAACGCGGTCTCAAATATTCCGTCTACAGACTCTATTAGGGTCGGCAGTTCAGTCTTTCTTCAAATTTCCGTGTTCTTTGATAAAAACAGATTACAGAAAAAGATGCACTTAAAGCACTGATTCACAGTAGGAAAATGCAATGACGATGATTCACATGAGGAAAAACTCAAATATTCCTCTACGATGCTTCTCGGTTACGCCAATCAGTCGGTATTAACTATGTATTCTCCTACACAAAGGGTATCTCAGATACCAGTGGATTGACATAATTCATCACCATTGTCTATCTGAACACAAACCTCAAGAGGCTTTCTGCATCATTGGAATTGCATAAGCGAGGTACTTCTCTAAGTGCTCACAACAACACCATTTGACAAGTCACCGGGCAGAAGAAGAGCCATGATCCCATCAGAGAATGGTACGACCTTGTCATCCGAATACTTGTACAACTCTGGCAACTTGGTCAAAATAACAGGTAAGAGCTGGGAAATGATGTTAGTTGTCTCTGCAATATTGGAACGCCTAACAACCTCATTGAGGGTCTCCTGAGCCTAGAATCATCCGCATCAGTTCTCTCTGTCACAGAGAGGACAGATTCAGCGCTAGGGGGATAAAGTGAGAGGAGAGAGGAACTTGTAACAGCATCTTCATATCCTTGGGCAAGGAAGTAAATTGCCCCACAGACCTTCTCTGCAACATTTGGAACATCCTTAATGCTCTCTAACAACACAATCAGGATGTGAGGAAGATCCACAGCGGCGATCACAGAAACACCACGGGCAGGTGAATGCAATGTCTCAAATATCTTATTTAAATACCAATCTGTTGTGTCCTTAACATGGCTGTTCTCATCCTTGGTCGATTAAGCAAAAACTTCAGACCAGGATTTACCAATGCAGAAAGTTCAATCGTCTTTGCAAACACCATCATCCTGATCCTGATCTTCTTCCTGTTTCAATAACATCTGTTAACATCATAGGAACCAGAACAATCGTTCCCTGTGGCCAAGCTGTCCTTGAGCGGATCATCTCCTGAGTTCTGACTCCATGCACACCTAAAAACTCAGCACAGAGACTGCTCTTGTCCTTGAACAATAACTTGCATATTGGATCCAGTGCGTCAGCTAGATCATCCAACACCCATACAGCAACTTCAGAAACATTTTCATCCCTGAAAAGCAAAGATCAAATATAATCGCATTAGGACAACTCCAGCAATCGCCAAAACGCAACAGGCCAAATGAGAACAGAAACTGAAAAGCGATAAAGCAAGATTATACCATTTAGTATAACATGCCTTGTCTTATCATTGAACACCAGTTCAATAAATTGCAAGAGATGACCAGCATGTGGCAACAAAAGATCAGCCTTGGAACCCTGGAGGATACCCGAGTAAGCTTCAAAGATACCACGCCTCAGTTGATTCCCATAGATCGATGAAGAACACCATTTGACAAGTCAATGAGAAGAACAAGAGACATGACCCAATCTCAGAACGGTACGATCTTGTCAACACCAACAGACAAAGCACAAACCTGATACTCCTCAAAATTCTGCAAACCCATCTCCAAATACTTGCGCAATCCTGGCATGTACTTGACCAAACACTTTGAGGAATAACATCAAAACTTGATCTGCTGCCTGAAGAATAACAGTCTTGCTCTCTTCTGAAGCACTCAATTTCTGGATGATCACCTGAAGAACACCGCAGAGCAGAGCTTGATAGGATAACAGTCTCCCTGCTTCACTGTATCATCTGTTGATAGGATCTGTACATCCATAGACTGGGACAACTTGTTCTTTAAATAACAGGTAATCGATCATCTCTTCATCATCATTGTCTACATTAGCACAAACCTCAGATGCTTCCTAAAACACTCTTTAGTATCTAATAAGTGATACCAGCCAGCCGTCTCGGCTAAGGAGGTTTCTGATCATTTCCAAGTTGAACTGACAAGGAAACCAAATAACCAGGTGGATTCGGCTCTTGAAACTGTTACAAGTTTCCTTCTACAGCTGTTCGTACATTTGCATCTGGTGATTCAGCCACTATCGGAACTGTGTAAAGATCTTTGTCGTCTGTACCAAATATTTCTTCTGCCTTCCTTAATGTTTCCTGGATAAAGAAAAAAAGGACAAACAATGACCAAGAGATTTGACAAAGAGTTTCAAAAAATCACAAGCTACCACAATGCACAAAGTACTTACCTCTCAAGTTTGAGAATTCCGCTCCTTGATGTTGGCAAGAAATGCACCGAACTGCGGTTCCATATATCCATCAATTTAGTATCACTGTAGCTTTCAGAATTGTTGATTAAAATCACAATCAAGAACTGAATCCCAAAGGTTCATCGGAAAGATCAATTTACAGATAGGGAATGCCTGAAACAACTTGAAAGATTCACAACCAAGCGCACCAGATCCAACCAAAAACACTTTAGATATCTCAAGTTTTTTTCTGAAGCTTGGATCCGGACACTGATGTTTGGGCATCATATCTGCGATTCACTGGTTTCAAATCCTCGGGATCCAATGGCTTAGCAGGACGAGATTCAAAAGAGACAAAGTAAAACAACTGATTCAAAGTACCAATTAAAACATGTATTAGAATACAAAATTGACATCTAAATATTACTTGAAACTAGACGAATTTCACCATCACTACATCCTCCATTCATTATCGTTATTGATGGCTTTTAGCAACATTCCAGCTAATCCGAAACAATCAACTTAATACTCGAATCATCACTGCCTTTGAATTAGGTTTAAATGGAGTTTAGTTTCAGATACGAAGTGTTAAATTAAGCATTGAGCAACAAGTACTGCTGAATCATAATAGTAAAAGAATCTATGAAACAAAATAATAAACAGCTTATAGACATTCCATTGCAAATCCGAATCAACTTAATATTTGAATCATAGAGAGATACACACTCACTTGATAGACCCCTAAATCTAACTATACAATCAGTAATTCATTCAAAACTCCTACAATAAGTAATCCAAATCGAATCCAGACTTCATACTTGAACCACATATAGAGATGGAATGAGAAATCGACTTACTTGATAAAATAAAGCGTTTTTGTTTGCCCCAATTTTATTCCTTTCCATTTTCTTAAATAAATCAATGGAGACGATGATTCTGAAAAGTTTCAACACATTTCTGTAAGAATCTAGGTTATTGTGAATTTGAGGTGGTAACGATTGTTTCATTCTTCGGATTCCTCTGAGCTATGGCAGGAGTAGATCATCTCCAGTGTAGTTTTTGATGTCCGAGATCATGGAAGATGGTAAGAGTTGTTGCTGCTCCTCCTATGCCACTGTTCGAAGGAGAAGCAGCACAGCAGACTTGGAAAACTGAAACTGAAAATCCCTCTTTTAAAACCCTAGAGAAATGATAGAATTCAAGAGGGTCGGATGTAAATGTATGCGACACTCAAACTTTACTACCTCAGAGGTAATTTAACATAGGCTAAGGCTAGTCCTATACTCCTATGGGTAACTTACCGCTTCAGATTAAGAATCCCGACAGTGGGACAATCTCTTAAGTCCTATGGGAGTGTTAATCTAGCAGCTAGTTAGCATTCCACATCATCTGGACCTATTGTCCAACAATTGTTTAGTTAACGCCAAATATTGGTTGGTTCGAGCGCTTTAAATTTCAAATCGAGATCAAATTTTGTGAGTCTTTGAACCATTCAAATGTAATGGTCACTTTTTGAGCGTTGAACCATTCAGCGCTTCAATCTCGCTGCTAGTAGAGAGAACTAGTGTTAACTTTTAGGCCACACTTTTTTTTAATTGAAACACTTAATTGCTAATTTAGCACCTCAATCTAGCCCATAGGACTTTGCCTAAGGCCGGTTCCTATAGGGGGTGGCTAACCCACCCATTTTCCAGGCAAACTGGCCGCGCCACTATGGGAAAAAAGATAAGCGATCGAGTCTCCACCTAGTGGTCGAGACTACGCTGCTAGCTGTCTCATTTCAATCGTCTGATCTAGTTTACACCGGTAACGATTTAAACTCGACCGTCTGCGGTCGGTGCTCTCTGTCTATAAATACCACCATTCCCTTCAGTTTCATTCATAAAAAAAATTCTTTCCTTCTCTTGAGAGCAGACCAGAGTGATTTTTTTACTTAAATATGAGTAGTTCCAAAACAAATAGACAAAGGAAAAGAAACAGGAAAGACAAAGGAAAATCTGTTGCAGATAATGATATCGTATGGGTCTAGGATAAACACCAAGAGTTCGCAAATGTTAGGCAACTAGTTGGACCTGAAGTATTATCTAAGCATTTATGTGATCATCCCGAGCGAGTTCTCTTACCTAAACTAAGAGGTGGGTGGTCTCAGCTAACCGAAGTGTTTGGGTTACTCCCCGAAGTTGCTCAAGAATCCTTGAGAAGATATCCTTGGCAGCGTTTATATTACATAAAAGACAAAAACCACAAGACTCAAGTTGTGCGAGTTATTTGTGAACGTTGGTGGAACAACTGCAAAGACGTTCTCTTTCAAGGATTTCGAGTATGGTAAGTTCTATTTTTCCATTCAATAGTTTAATTTTTAGTTCAGATACAAATTTTAATTTTTAGAGATTCAATTTTTTAGTTTGATTTAAATTTTAGTTCCACAACAAACTTTAATTTTATGACCATGTTGTTTTTAGGGTTCACACCGAGATTTATATATGTTGGCTGGAATAAAAAGTGAGGATCAAGTAGTACAATTTAACCAATTAAAGTGGATATCAGAAGGAAGATGGAAGCAACTACTTCCCTTGTAGTCAAATGATATTGATAAAAATCCAGAATCCAGACAATTACACTCATTTGGATTAAGAGTATCTGGGTTGAAGGATTTTCTGAACCGTTACCATGGCAAGGGGATACACAAAGTTGAAGATTATCCCGAGCTAGAACGTAATTTTGTATTATGGATGTTAGGCCAAGTTTCTTTCTCTAATGCTAGCCCAGTGGCGTTAATTGGTTTTCTGGACTCTTTAGAAGATTTATCTAAAGCGCCAAATTATGGTTGGGGTCCTGCAATTTTAGCTGAGCTATACATAAGTCTCGGTTATTGCTCATGTAAGAAGACAGATAGCTTTAATGGATTTTGGGTCTTATTGGAGGTAAGAACCACAATCCCTTTCTATTATTAGATTCATTATCGAGTTGTCAAACTAGTGGTGAATGTACTAACACATAAATGTTCGTCAATGTTATTTTGAAGTACTTGTGGTATACTTAATTTAAGGTAGGCGAAACTGATCTTCACGAAACACGATTAATTTTTCCAATCGTATTCAAGTATTGTTAGAGCACTGCTCGGTCAAACTCGCATGGGTTGTTATCTCAAGCATATTTGTCAATGTTAGTGATCAAAACTATAAGCCTTGATTTCTAGTCTACATATAAATGTTTCGGAGTAGGACATAGATTGTGTAGTTAAGCCTTAGACTTCACGACGTTCATCATTCGAAGACGAAGAACTACTAAGGAGAGCTTGTGGAACTCCATCAACGAAAGGTATGTGGAGACTGAAACTCATTTATCACTTGGAAAGTCTAGTTATACTTTATCTCCTATATTGAGACATAAGTCGTGTTAGGATATAGTTTTCTATTTTACACATTTGAGGTTTCGAGCTGAGTTTAACTCGCTTACATATTTCTCGAAATATGTGTTGGCAAGCTTTAAGTTCAGACCAAGTTCATCTTATATTCTTGACGCAAGTCAAAAGATGATCATGTGAAAATTACTGAGTAACAACTTACATGGTTTGTGATACAATCATTTGGTGTAGACTTGGAATGTTTCGTTATGATTATTTCAATAACTTGAAAATTTCTTTGATGTTAATAGTGTGTGAAAACGGCTATTGTCGTCCTCTAACAAAGTTTCAATGATTGAAATAAAAGTTTAGAACACTTAACCATTATTGGATTGTGACATGTTTGTAGAAACCGAGGGGAGCGAACGAGCGGGAACGGGGTTGGCCGTGCCGCCCAGTTCAATGGTCTCTTCAAAGTGGGAAGGGTAAGGGATGACAAGAGTGGAGTGTGTGCAAAGTGCTCATTCATTCGTGAATGTCGATGCACATGTAATACAAAGATAACTCAATAACAGTTCGTGGTTAAAAAGTTAAACTTTGTAGAGATCTTTTGAAGTCGCCACCTAACTAAGAGGAGTTAGGACCCCATCTAACTAGTTTGAATTCTTTCGGGAATAAAAAATCTAGCTATGACTTACATATTCATGGTCTTCTATCAGAGAGTCTAGGTAAGGAGATTCTAGTACGGGATGGGAAGGTATTAGGCACCCATCAACCGCCGAATCACAAGATTGGCCTCTACTTCATGATTAAAAGGAGGAAAATGATTACATTTCATCTTATCAAAATGTACATATGTATTATTGTGATTGTTGACTTGGAACACGAAGGTTCAATGTTTAAAGTTGAGGACAACTCTAGATATGATGGCAAAGAATTGAAGACAATCCTAATCATGAAATAATATCACCTAATAGTCTCTTGTGACTAAGGTTCAATGCTAGAGTTGAGGACAACTCTAGATATGACTATAAAGAATTGAGACAATCCCGAAAGCATAAAAGAATTTCACCTAATAGTCTCGTGTGACTAAGGTTCAATGATAGAGTTGAGGACAACTCTAGATATAATGGCAAAGCATTGAAGACAATCCTAAGCATAAAAGTATATCACCTAATAGTCTCGTGTGACTAAGGTTTAACGTTAGAGTTGATGATAACTCTAGAAATTATTGATATAAAATCAATATACAAGTATGTATGTGCGACCCTTAATGTGATATGGAAGACCATTTATGCCCACACTTGGATTCGTCCACATAAAAATATGAAGTAGTAAATTAATGCTCGAGTATGCATGTGCGACCCTTAATATGAGATGGAAGACCATTTGTACCCACACTTGGATTCGTCCACATGATTAAAAGTAAAATAATAGTAATGTTCGAGTATGTATGTGCGACCCTTAATGTGAGATGGAAAACCATTTTTACCCACACTTGGATTCGTCCACATAATTAACAATAAAATAATAAATTAATGCTCAAGTATCTATGTGTGATCCTTAATGTGAGATGGAAGACCATTTTTACCCACACTTGGATTCGTCAACATAATTAAAGGTAAAATAATAAATTAATGTTAAAGTATGTATGTGCGACCCTTAATGTGAGATGGAAGACCATTTTACCCACACTTGGATTCGTCCACATAATTAACAATAAAATAATAAATTAATGCTCAAGTATCTATGTGCGACCCTTAATGTGAGATGGAAGACCATTTTTACCCACAATTGGATTCGTCCACATAATTAAAGGTAAAATACCATACAAATATTATTTTATAACCACCACATAAATGGTGGATCATGATTCATCTAATTATGAATCCATAGTTGATAATAGAGATGAAAAGGTTTTGTTATTATACATTGAATGTAATATTGAGCTTGGAAAGATCCTTACAATTATTTCTTCACTTTGGATAGATATTCTAAAAGTAGGTAAAGTAGTAGCAATTTAATGCTAATCTTTTAAAAACTTAAAGATAAATACATGATAGACTTAAACTAATTTTTTTTTGGGTTTTTTTGCTAAAAATGTGCTAATATTGAATGTGACGGATTACAATGTAAATCAATTATGGAGTACAAACTAAGTACAAAAGGGAAGGAAATCAAATGATTACTTTATTACTTGTAGGATTTTTTATTGCTTAAAAGGGTACTTAGAGTAGGTGTATGAGTGAAAAAGTGGAGTAGGATTTTATGGAAAGAGATGTTGCTTTTGGGAATGGGAGTCGTAGGGGTTTTCTGTTGTGTTGGTGAATGAGTAGGAGTTGCTTTATATAGGCAATGAGTGGGTTGGGGAATAGTGTGAGAGTGAAGTACAATAGTATAGGGATTGGTATTGGTAGTGAAATTGGTAGGAGAGATGAGAGAATAATTGTTTTTCTTTTGTTTATTTTGGTAATGATGAAAGAGATTCGTTGGTTTTTTTTTGAAGCGGAAGGATTTACTGAGTGGGGTGAAATGATATTTTTGGGGGGAATGAATAGGATATTTGATGAAGTAGAATAGTTTTATTGGGTGGAGTTAAATCATTTATTTGTAGGAAAATTGAATAGTATTTTTTTGGGAGTTGAATAGAGTATTTGGTTGGAGTGGAATGATTTTTTATGGGAATTGAATAGTGTTTTTGGTAATTGAATAATGTATTTAGTGAAGTAGAGGGATTTTTTTTATAGGAACTGAATAGTATTTTTGGGAGTTGAATAAAGTATTTAGTCAAGTAGAAGGATTTATGATGGGGAATTGAATAGTGTTTTGGGGAGTTGAATAACCTGGCAAATTTAGGGGCGCCTCCAAACGAATTAGGGGCGACACAAAAGGACAAAATAAGTCATAATCGGAAGGTTAATCCATAATCCCGTTTTTTTAATGGCCAAACTACCCTTTACAATCGGTAGATAATTATACAATCGGTAGTTAATCAACAATCGGGAGTCAATTTAGTTTATATAGCTTCCGAATATAAAGTATCCCCAAAATAAAATCCTCTATCTTTTGAATTTTGATTATCCTATAATCGGTAGTAAATAAAGTTATCTTGACTCCCGATTAAAGTAGACCTTTGGCAAATATCCTACCATAATCGGTAGTAATTATAGTTCACATAACTACCGAATATAGAGTAGCCCCAAAATGAGATTTTGCAAAAATCCTCTTTTTTTGAATTTTGGTTTAGCCTATAATCGGTTAGAAAGGAAGAGCTATCATGACTTCCGATTATATAGTCGCTCTCTTTGCAAATATCCGACCATAATCGGTAGTCAAGATAGTTCATATAACTACCGAATATAGAGTAGCCCCAAAATGAGATTTTGCAAAAAATCCTATTTTTTTGAATTTTGGTTGAGCCTATAATCGGTAAGAAAGGAAGAGCTAGCATGACTTCCGATTATACAGTCGCTCTCTTTGCAAATATCCGACCATAATCGGTAGTCAAGATAGTTCATACAACTATTGAATATAGAGTAGCCCCAAAATGAGATTTTGCAAAAAAAAAATCCTCTTTTTTGAATTTTGGTTGAGCATATAATCGGTAAGATAGGAAGAGTTATCATGACTTCCGATTATATCTTGACTCATCCAATTATTCTCGAGAATTAAATGACTATGCCGTAGCGACCGAAAACCCCGAGAAAAAATCCAAAGCATCAAATTCAATTTTCTCGTAGAAAACTACCCCCCCCCCGGACCTCCCTGCACCCCGTATAGCGTGCGGAATTGTATTCATACCACGTCCATGCCCGCACCAAGCTTTTTCAACTGCATTAGTTGAGCCTATAATCAGTAGCAAATGAAGGTATCCTGACTTCCGATTATGCAGTGGGTCTCTTTACCGAAATCCTAGCATAATCGGTAGTCAAAGATAGTTCATATAACTACCGAATATAGAGTTGCCCCAAAATGAGATTTTGCAAAAATCCTCTTTTTTTCTAATTTGGTTGAGCCTATAATCGGTAGTCAAAATAGTTCATATAACTACCGAATATAAAGTTGTCCCAAAAATGAGATTTTGCAATCGGTAGCTAACTAAACTATCGATTATGAAGGGGCATACAAGTATTATCATCCTATTTTGTCTTTTGTGTCGCCCCTAATTCGTTTGGGGTCGCCCCTAAAAATGCTAGCTTGAATAATGTATTTAGTGAAGGAATAGTTTATTGGTTAGAATTGAATATTTATTTGGGGAGTAGAATAGTTTGCTTGGGGAGTAGAATAGTTTTGTTGGGTAGAGTGAAAATATACTTTGGAAAGGAATAGTGTTGTGGAGAAATTCGATGGGTGTTTTTGTGTGAGTGGATATGGGAAGGTTTTCTAATGAGATGTGGTTACCTGAATAAATTACCTTTTATCAGGTTGCAGGCAGTAAAATTTGAGTTTTACTAGGGGTGCGAAATTGGGGTATGAACAGTTTCCCCTCTTCGAGAGGATGCGCTTGCAGCTTACGAACGAAGCCATGAACCCGATTTCACACATTTCCTTATTCTACGATCAAGGTTGGCTTGATGAAGATCAGATTTTTGACGTTGGCCAAGTTTGTCTTGGTTGAGCTTGTCGATTCTGTGTTACTTTAGGAGATTTCGACTCCTTCATGTCGGTCGTTGGAGATTTCGATGCTCTTCGAATTATGTTTCAGCCGGTTTGGTTTTCCACGTTGATGAAGATGGATCTGACGTTGGCCAGGTTTTTCCGGTTGAGCTTGTCGGTTGCTGGTTGAGCTGGCCATTCTTCATGATGTATGTATATATGTATTTTTATTTTATTTATTGATTTTTCAATCATTTCCCCTTTTTTGTATTATTATTTTATAATATATATACATATATATTTTATTACTATACATGTATTATTTTATTATTATTACTAACTTCTCGGGTAAGCTAGCCTTACTCTATATAAGATAAAACACACTCTACCTCATATGTCGAATTTTTATTACATCTTGAGCATGTCTGGGAGTATCCTCATTTCCGAATTTCCACCTTTTTTCTCTGACGTGCTAGGCGTTCAAAGGGACTTTTGACCGATATTGACCACCATGTTTCAAAGAAAATCTCTTGACTCTCGATGAGTTTCATACTTCATACTTAGACATCGTTTTCCTTCTTTGTCCTACACACGTGCTTTTTTCTTTTCTTTATAGGAACATAATTGGACATACCCCCGTGGGTCGATTTATATTGTTGTCGACTGGTGGCATGTGCTGAAAAGATGCAAAGGTGTCCGAGAGATCGTACATTAAGTCGGTTGGTTGGGCTTTATCGATGCTTTAGAGCCATACCATGACCGGGGTAACATAGTTACCATAGCGGAGAAATGGTTGGACGACACCAATTCTTTTCATCTTCCACATTGTGAGTTAACCATAACTCCATTGGATATTTATATGATTATCGGCATAAGCGTAGGAATCGGAATTCCCATACCTTGGGAACCCAAGCTATCAGAGGAGAGCATGCGGGCGATGTTGGGGCCGTGGTGCAGGGACATCTTCCCTAAAAAGGGTTTAATGAGCTTGCCTCCTTGAGGGCATGTTTTTCGAATCCAGCAATAAAACTCGCCGATGAAGCTCCGAGAGACGATCCACAAGTCATCGACGTTACGAGGGCTTTCCTCATATTTACCTTAGGAAGCACCCTTCTTTCTTCGGATAACGGCCAAATCAAGTATGGGAACCTGGATGCCTTTGCCGACTTGAACTTGGTGGGTTTTTATGATTGGGAAGTTGTGCGCTGGCGTGCCTTTATAACTATCTCACCCGAGTGACTCGGATCCAAACAAAATCCATGTGTGGGTTTTGGGATATCTTGTGTGTGAGTTTCCATCCCCTCATATCATGGCTATCGACATTTTATATATATATATACGTTTCATTCTTTACATCAGTTCTGGTGCTACGAGTATTTTCCCGCCAGTCGTCCTACTACGGACAACACTCTCCCCAACAACCTCACGTTTCCTCGAATGGCTAGATGGAAAGGGGTACATCGTTATAATTCTACCGCACACATACGGCTTTGTCTTGATACATCCACCATTTATTCTGTAAGAAATCCCCGTTTTTTTTTTAATTATTATTATTTTATTTTATTGACCCCCCCCCTTTTGAGATATGCTTGGAACCGTGGAGAGATTATCCGATCCGTCAAGATTACAAGAGATTCATGCCACAGTGTAACTTACTTACGTTTCTTGCTAAGAGGTCCACGCAATTGTGCATGGTATCTTGGTGACAGATTCGGGAGACAGGTGGGTCAGCCCAATGCAACGCCTCGTTTTCGTCCTCCTAACAGAACGTGTTTTCCTCGTGTAACATTAGAATAAATGGAAGATATGTCATGTCAACCGAAGCTTTCCTCTGAGGATTCAGTTTGTCGCGGGTTGGATTTTGAACAATATTGGACAAACTGCTTCTTTTGGCCCGCTTTTTCTTCATTGTGTTTCCGAGGAGGATTTTGTAGTGAGTGATTCGAGTATAGCCTCTCGGCCATCATTGATGGGGTCTTCCAAAGACTTCGCTCGGAAGATTTATCGTTCCATTTTGACCAGTTGATTCCTCCATGGGACATAGAAATACCTATTTCAGGTACTTCGAATGTGATCCCTATCCAAGGAGGTCCTTTTGACAGACAATGTGTGGTTGGTTTGCCACTTCCGCATGATACCCTTGAGGTGAGACCCTTATTATTATTTATTTTTTTTAATTTTTTTTAATTTTTTTTTTATTATTTTTTTTTCACTTAATTGACCCGCGCTCTCTTTCAGGGTTCTAGAGCTCTGCTTGAATACCTGTATCGTTTGTTGGATAGTCGTGAGAGGAAACTGAACTCAGTGGTGAATGAGATGTACGAAGTCATGCTGAAGTATAACAAATCCAAAGAGGAATCCTCAAAGCACTCCGCACAGATCGAATATCTTCGCAGCAGAGTTATCCGTATTTCAATCTGTCTCATGGAACATACAACTAGTTTTTTTTTATTATTTTTTATTTTAAAAAAGACGAATCGATGGGCCAGACGATGATGATCTTAATGGGTCAGGTGACCGACAAGGTCGTGGGCCTTGTTAGGCTAAAGCCCGGCCGGCCCGATAGAACCCTAATTGCCCTCTTTAAATACCTCGTCTTCTTCTTTTTTCTCGACCATCGCCTTCTCAGTTCTCTGCACACCCGCCTCCTTCGCCTTCACCGTTCATCAGAGGCCTTAGAACACTGACTTAAATCCTTCTCATTATCATCACCAGATCTGAGTTTTGATCTTCTTTTCCTTCTAATCATAGCTTTCATAGAGGTTGAGAACATGTTCTTTTATTTTGCTAGTTTGGTTTGTCGATGTTGTTATCATCTACTGGTGGATGACTGAGATTGAAATAAGAGGAGGTTAGATGAAGAACACCCTCTCTGATGCTGAATCAACCGAAGGAAGGTTTTGGCCGGAGTCTCATTACAGATCCGCACAAGGTTCATTTTTTTTTGCGTTCGAGGTGAAGACACCTCGAGATTTAGCTTAATGTCGATCGGGAGATGAAGATCTGATGAGTTGAGGAAAAATGCAAGATCGTTCCATATGTAGCTCCAGAGTACATTTAATGATAAATAGGGGTTCAAAGGTTGAAGCCAGATTTGGATTTGGATGATCTTTGACTAGTACGGGTGATCTTACCTATGATGAAGATGTCCGATCTATGTGTATAAGGTACTGATCTTGTAGACCAAGTTTGTAGGCGTTGATCGATGGGAAGTGGTGAAGAATTCGAGGCTCAGGACATATTAAGATTCAATCATCATCTTCATACGTTAGATCCTCCCTTTTCCTTTTGGTTTATTGCTTGTTGTTGTCTCTCTTTTTTCTTTTCTTTTTTTGTTTTGTTTTGTTTTTGGATCCGCCAAGATCAAATCATGCATCCTTCATGAGCGATTGTTCTAGATCTAATGTAGTTGTATAACGATGATCTTGTAAAGTTTTCTATGTGAATGAAATGCCTTGTTCTTGTGGTGTCCCTGTCTTGACTTTGACTTGCGTCGTCGATAGAATCTTGACTCCGGTGACGGAATCTCGATTCGGATAATCGTCTTGTAAACACATCATATCAAATATCGAACAACATGATTAGATAAGGTTATCATCAAAATGTTCACTCAATTTTTTTTTTGTATGCCTCAGTTGCCTGTTTGGTATGTGCATGGCACAGTCTCATCCTAAGGTCTTCCTCATTGGCATTTTTTTTTTTAAAACATTCTTTTTATTATGTTTTATCTTCTTTTTTTTTTTTTGAAAACAAAAACCTTTAAAATTCTATTTACTCGAACACAAACTTAAATAAGAGCTGCTAGGAATTAAATGACTTTTTTTTTCTTTTTTTTTTTATAACACCAAAACCTGGATAAACCGAAAGCTAGTGAAATTTTGAATTTTGAAAATTTTTGTCTCAGTTGCCTATCTGGTTGCGCACAACACCATATCAAATCCTAAGGCTTTCCTCATCGACATTTTTTTTTGAAAGTATTTCGAGCAGAAAGAGAAACGACAGATGAAAACCAGCAAAAGAAACAAAGTTGGAGATTTGAAACAAACTATATGTAGCGCTGGAAAAAAAATTGGGTCTTGATGGATATTTCGAGCCTCAATGTGGCAGCCAAATCATCACCGGTTAGTTGGGTCGAGACGACAGACTTTTATTTCTTGACCTTTGCGCTGAGAAGAAACTCCGATGTATGTATATCTTGACGCAGTATCTTCAAACAATTATGAAGTAATTTGTTGGGAAACCGCTGTGCATTACTCTTTAGGCGTAATACCTTTTGAGTTGATCCGCATTAGTAGGTCTTGGATGTTCTTCACCATTTAAGTCCATCAATTGTACCGCCATCCCCTGAAATATCTTTTTGACAATGAATGGGCCTTCCCATTTTGGCTTGAACTTGCCCATAGGGTCTGCATGCTTCAACGGACGTATTTCTTTGAGAACGAGATCTCCTTCGTTAAAATTGCGTGGTCTCACATGTTTGTTGAAATTGTGTGCAACTCTGTTTTGGTATGCTTGTGAATGGCAAGCTGCGGTGAGTCTCCTTTCATCGATCAAATTTAGTTGCTCAACTTTTAACTTGACCCATTCGTCCTCGGATAATTGACTCTCCTTTAGTACCATCAGTGTTGGAATTTCCACCTCAATAGGATGCACAGCTTCCATGCCATATGCAAGTGAGAAAGGCGTAGCCCCTCGTTGTGCGGATGGAGGTTCTGTAAGCCCACAAGGCGTAGGGTAACTTTTCACTCCAGTCTGTATCTCTCGGTCATTTTCTTCAATATTTTGACCAATGTTTTGTTGGCTGCTTCTACTGCTCCGTTGGTTTGAGGACGATATGGTGACGCCAGATGGTGTTGAATCTTGTACTCGTCTAACATTTCTTTGTTTTCCTCGCCGATGAAATTTGACCCATTGTCTGATATTATTTCGTGTGGGATTCCGTATCTTCAAATGAGATGGTTCCTTATGAAATCAACAGTCGTCTTTCCTTTGGTAAAGTAGTCAATGGCAACGAAAATATATTTGTGTCCCTTGGAAGACGGGTTGATCTTTCCTATGAGATCGATTCCCCAGGTGGAGAATGGCCATGGAGAAGACAAGGTGTGCAGTTGAGAAGGAGTCACATGCATGAGATTTCCATGTATCTGGCATTGGTGACACTTCCTAACAAAGTTGCGGAATCACATCATCGTTGTCCAGTAATACCCGAGGCGAGCTATCTTCTTACACATCATGTGCGCATTCATGTGGGGACCACAATCACCACTATGTATTATTTCCAAAATCTTCCTTGCGTCATGATCATTTACACAGCGTAACAATGTTCCGTCTCTTGATACTTTATAGAGGATATCCGCGAAGATGGTGTACTGGCATGCCATTCGTCTAATGTATCTCCTTTGTTGTTTTGTTGAACTTTCAGGGTAGGATTGATCTTCGAGGTACCTATGGATGTCGACGAACCAAGGGGCACCATCTAATTATTCAGCAACAATTTGTGTGGAATAACAGAAGGCATACTCATCTCTTTGGCTTATCTCAATGGGTTTTATCATCATTCCTTCTGGGACGGTCAACCAGGATGCCAACACAGCAAGAGCATTTGCACGGTGATTTTTGTTTCGGTATATGTGGTGGAATTCGATATGATCAAATCGCCTGGTGAGTTCCTCCAAGTGTTCATGATATTGGGACAATTGTTCATTGACTTTCCACTCCTTCTGGATTTGGTTGATTATCAATAATGAGTCTCCAAACACTATGATATTCTTGACACCGATCTCGATTGCAGCTTTCAACCCATCTATGCCAGCTTCATACTCTGCAACGTTGTTGGTGCATTGGAAACAAAGTATGATAACAATAGGTGTGTGAATGCCTTCTGGGGACTCTAGCAGTGCCCCTACACCTTTTCCTTGTTTGTTGTGGGCGCCATCAAAATACATATTCCAAGGTTTCTCTTCAATCCGATCGGCGTACATCACCCATTCATCCGGAAAATCGACCTTCAGCTCAGTGTTGTCTAGGAGAGGATGTGATGCTAGGTAATCGGAAATTACTCTTCCTTTAACAGACTTTTGTGTGACATATGTGATCTCGAATTCATCGAGTAAAAGTTGCCATTTTGATGTTCTACCAGAAAATGCAGGTTTTTCGAACAAGTATTTGAGAGGATCCATCCTGGATAACAGTTGGACCTTATAAGACAACATGTAGTGCCGAAGACGTTGGGTTGCACAAACAAGTGCCATACAAGTATTTTCTAGCATGGTGTACTAGGCCTCGTATCCCGAAAGAGTTTTACTGAGGTATTAAATGGCTCGTTCTTTGCCGTTATCTTCGTGGTATTGCCCCAACATTGATCCCATAGAGGTACCAGTAACTGAAAGATAGAGAATGAGCGGGAGTCCAGGGGTAGGTGTACTAGTATCGGTGGACTTGCCAAGTACTTCTGGATGGTTTCAAATGCTTCCTGACATTCTCGATTCCACACAGTAGGCACAGTTTTCCTTAGCAGCTTAAATATGGGTTCACATATGGGAGTGAGTTGATTTATGAACCTACTGATGAATTGTAGCCGACCTAGAAACCCTCTGATTTCCTTTTCAGTCCTTGGAGGAGACATATCGATGATAGATTTAGCTTTTGTTGGATCACACTCGATTCCCCTATTACTGATGACGAATCCTAGCAATTTTCCAGACTTGGCGCCGAACATACATTTGTTGGGATTGATCTTGAGTTGAAACTTTCGAAGGCGTTGAAAAACCTTTCTCAAAACACTCACATGATCTTTGTTGTGCTCGGACTTTGCCACCATGTCGTCTACATAGATTTCTAGCTCCTTGTGCATCATATCATGAAAAATTGTTGTCATGGCTCTTTGGTATGTGCCTCCAGCATTCTTCAGTCCGAAAGTCATGACAAAGTAACAAAAGATTCCCCACGGAGTGATGAAAGATGTTTTAGTCATGTCTTCTTCCGCCATTCTGATTTGATTGTATCCAGAGAACCCATCCATGAATGATAACATCCCTTGCCTAACATCATTATCTACCAAGATATCAATGTGTGGTAATGGAAAATCATCTTTGGACTGGCTTTGTTCAGGTTACGGTAATCTATGCACATCCTCGCTTTTCCATCTTTCTTTGGAACAGGTACAATGTTTGC
>JAJJWW010014816.1:0-11765 GCA_023531295.1 Papaver armeniacum | reverse complement strand
AGCCCTATGCATTGCGATATTATGATCCTACAATGTTCTTGGTCTTCTTCAACGAGAGGAATTTGATTGTATCCCTTATATCCATCAAGGGAGGATATCCTTTCATTTCCGCTGCTGATTCAACCATCTCGCGAATATCTCGGCAAGGAAAACTATCTTTTGGACAAGCTTTGTTTAGATCGGTGAAATCTATGCAAATTCTTATTCCTTTTTTCTTCTTTGGAACTACGCACTATATTCGCTATCCATTCAGTGTATTTTGCTTGTCTAATAATGCCAATATCAAGCATCTTCTGCAACTCTTCTTCTATTTGAGGATGATATGCCTGCTACATTTTTCTAATTCTTTTGTTTGAATGGTTTGGCATTTTTATCAATCTCTAATTTATGACATGCCATGCGATGGATCTATTCCGTGCATCTCATCCATATCCCATGCGAAAATATCTTTATAATCTCGCAACAAATCAACGGTCTTTCTTTCTTCATCTCGCTCCATTTTAGTCCCAATTTTTAACATCTTGGGTTCTTCTTCGCTCCAATATTCACTTCCTTTGTTGGTTCTCGCCACAATGTAGCTAGCCTTCTGCTCTCCCATGGGTGCTCGGTCCTCTTATTTCCTTTGCAGATCACTCTCTTCACCACATATTCCTTTTCCTTCTTCCGCTCTTATCATGTATGTTCTAAATTCTTCTTCCTTTTTTGCTGCTTTTGCCATCTTCTTGCGATCTTTTTACCTCTTCACCTGTTCTTCATAATGTTTTACCTCGATTCGATTATACATTCTTCCTTTATCTGCATCTCCTCCGATCTCGCCAATTCCACTCGACATAGGAAATATGACACATTGATGAAATGTTGTTGCTACAGCTTTTTATCGTGTATCCATGGCCTTCCCAACAAGCATGTTATATGGTGATTCCATATCTATTACGCATAACGTCACATTTGTTTCAATTTCTCCCAACAAAATTCGTATTTTTATTTCCCTTTAGGCTTTGTTATTGATTTGCCAAACCATAGATATGACATGTTATGAAGTCATTTCTTCATCTTTGTACCCCAATTTTTTATATGCATGATAAAACATTATATTCATCTAACTCCCGTATCCACTAAAGTTCTACTTATTGCCCATTCTTCAATTGTTTTTGTTAATTTTCCTTCTTCTTTGCTGGCACTTATCGTAATTACTAGTGGAGATGTGTGATTTAAATTCTCTCCTGACATCTCTGTTGCTGTGAATATAATTCTCTGTTTTTCCATTCTTTCAAGGGTAGCACCTTCTCTGCTGTTATAATTTTCTTTCCTTCAAAATCTCTTTTATGTATTCTCCCTTTGATATTTTCATGAAATTCATTAACCATTGATTTTGAAATCATATTACATTCCAATTCTTCATTACCCTCTCTGATTATAATTTTATTCAATTTATCCATCATACTCTTGATTTTTACCGTTTTAGTGACAATATCCAATCTCTTATCTTCAATAAATCCCTGTTTCTAGCGCCATTATTGCAGGAAATGCTACACTACACCCCTTACTAGAATATACACAATTAAGTCATTTTAAGATGAATGATTACGATTCTTATTGATTGAATACTTAAATCTTTACAATATGAATTAGAAATGAGTTATAGAATTACAATCACTCTAAGACTTTCTCTCTCCTAATGACTTGCTTAACAATTCAAAAGAACTTCCTCCTACAATGTGACTTACTTCAACCCTTTATATAGGGTAGTAGTACAGTGATGACATGCTAGTCGTCCTTTATTTTCGGGAATGACTTGTGAAATATCGCAAGTGTACATGTATTAATTCTCGCGACACTTCGAATTTCGCTGAATCTTCACATCTTTCTCATGTTCTGGTCATCGTCATTCATTGCGTCATTTATATTATTCTTCTCGCGACTCCGTGAAGGCAGCTTGTTGATTGATTCGCGGAGACTGGATCCACACGCACGTAATTGAAATGTGCATCTCCACATGCTTGGCATGTGGAAATGCTCGCTACATTGTAGATGTCCACTCAATAAAAGTATGTATATCAGATAAAAGATGCAAAATATTTAAATTATATGCATGATATAAAAAGTGTTATTGTGTGAAATACGGACACATGCCGTAAGTGATGATATTATTCTAATGAATAAGGGGTAGCTTCACGACGATCATGTCAATAAGCACGGTATTGCAATCATCTTGCCTCAGAAAGGCCGCCATGTCCATGCAATTAGCTCGTGTCTCGTCTGGGCTCGACTTAGTCACTAGATTTTTTATGCCAGACTGGGATTGCACCCCAGCTGAACTAAAACCGGACTCGCGCATTTATACTGGAACTGGACTGCAGCATTGTTGAGGATAACTAGACTACCGTAGTTCGAACAACTGACCAGAAAGCAGGAAAAGGACCCAACAGCTTCGATCAAATGGACTTATGTGCCTTTGCTAATGAACCGGACTATAAATTCGATCAACTGACTCGTAACAGCTGCTGAGAAACTGACTACAACCGCTCGATCAACCGGATTGTAGCAGTTTTGAGAAATGACCGGGCAGCAGCCGATCAACTGATCGGGCAGATTGCTAAGGAACTGACTACACAGTTCGATCAATCGGACTATAGTAGTTGCCGAGAAACCATTGACACTACAAATCACTGATCAACTGATCAGAGTGCAGCTTTTTCCAACATCGAACATGAGCAAAAGGAGGTTTAAGAATCAACAAGCACTTAATAATTCCGCACACAAAAATGTTGTGGATATAAATCACGCAACAAATGCTTAAATGACTGGGCACCCCGTTGGATATTGTGGCGTCAAGATGTTAATGCTCAGAACTATTTTTTAATGGCTTTGCTCAGGTGATCATCTTTATGATGTAGGATAACAAATACGATCTCAACGAGCCTAAAATCATCCAATTGGACGCCATATGAAGGAGATATCAAAGAAACAAGATTGATCACCAAGCCCAAAAAATGATGAGGAGTGGCTAAGCCCACGAAGTGGGGTGGAATTATCCTCAAGTCAAAGCAATCGGCTGAAATATCCAGCAGGGTTAAGTTACCTAAATCAGAGAGTTGACTCTCCTAGGGCGTGAACATCCATCAATACAAAGCCGTGGGGCGGAAATATCCGCACCACTGAAGTAAGTTATGTCGTGAAGCACAAGATCAAGACCAACTATCGCCAGCTGCTGGCAAGGGCGCATGGTTAGACTACCTGGACTCCTTTGCCGTCATGGTGTTGGCCGCCGCCGCCATGGTTACCATGGGGCTACCGCCATGGCTTCCTGTGGGCTGCCGTGGCTGGCCGTTTCACTTGGTCGCCGGGCAGTTGTCAGTCTACCTTTTAACCAGCGAACCGCCGCCCGGCGAGGGTGAACAAACTCGAGACGGGGTGAATGAACCTAGACGCAGAAATAAACCATAATGTGGGGTGAGCAACATTACCGACGTCAGGCTGACGTGGTTGTTATTGGTGACGTGGCTATATGTGAAAGTCATGATGACGTGGATGGTGACATGGTTGAATCGCTGATGAAGACTTACCGACTGGACTAACCGATGTGTCACATGTCGACCGGTCCCTCTTCGACGTGGCGTTGTATGGCTGTCACGATACGTTGACGTGGCATTTTTTCTACTTATGTGGCAAGAAATTGAGATGACGTGGGCAGCATCGGGCAAGTTCTTTTGACGTAGGGTGAACAAAATCTCCGAAGTGGGTGACAGAAAGATAACACGGGTGATGAACACAGCTGACGTGGGTGAACGGGACTTGCCGGCGGGTAACGCCACCGGATATGGCCGCCCAGCAAGGCAACCGGTTTTTTTTACATTTGAAACTTTTCGCAACGCTTTCCTGGACCGTGGTCTTTGCTTAACTTGGTAATGGGGGCCCTACGAACTGTTGTCTTTCTATCCGCCTTGCAACAGCTTATCCTTGAATTTTCGAAGAATCAAGCTCAGGGATCAAGGTCAAGCTTCTTTTAACTTCTCTCGCAATGCTTTTCTTCGAATCTGGCTATTCTGGTGCTTTTTGTCACTTCTTTTCAGGAGCCTTTTGGAGATGCTTTTCCGGGGATCTTCCTTAGTGGTTTTCCCTCCCATATCTGGTCGTGGTATGCAAGCAGGTGCTATTGATGTTGATGTATCACGTAAGGATGAGATGCAGTAGCTGTACAGCCCTCGCGAATAAGATAGTAGTGATTTACAAATCCACAGCTGAATATGCTGACAGACATTCCGAGAAGCAAATTCTTCAAACATTGGACTTAAAACATGACGAACATCCAACCAACAATTTTAATGATCTTTGTAGAGGTTCAATTCAAAGTGGCTTATGAAGGTGATAGTTCCAAGAATCTCAAACTGCGAAGTTGGAATGCAGTTAGCTGCGATCAACTGACCGCAGTGACTGCGATCAAAACAGACCGGGGCAAAGAATTACGATCAATCGACTGCAACAAGAAAGGTCAAGGCATCCAGTGGAAGTTTCTGTAAATCTTATCATGTTGGGGATCGAACATCCTTGCAAACAGCTTTCTTTTACCGTGGGACCTAACATCCTTGTTTGCAGCTGATGCAATTTCAATGGTTTGGGTAAAGGCAATAGTTTCTCAAATAGATCTCAGCATCGAATTTAGAGCAGAAGAGCCGTGATCAACCGTACGCAATAATAGTGGCTGATCGAACTGCCAGCTCGCGATCGGACTCGCACCACCGCGATCGTAACCGGACCGTAATAGTTATTTTTGGCGCTTCCAAACCGTTTCTCACGAAATCGTGCTTCTGGGAGCTGACATTTTTCTCAACTGAAAACATGATTACTCTCTTGCACTCTTAGTTCCGCGCCAATGTTTGTACCTGTGAATGTTTCCTGTGCACGTAACACGATTAAACCGGTGTTGATTGATGAAAACATGTTAATAACAGAAATAATCAAGCACTACGTACACACGAATTTAACGTGGTTCGGAATTTTTCCTACGCCCACGGATGAATCTCCTCCTTGGGGAGTGATGTTTTATTGATGTCTGAATTACAATGGATTTTCCCCTGCCTTAGCTAGCTCTAGCCTCCCTCTTTGGTTAGGTTATAATTCTCCTTATTTATACAAGTGAAGTAGGTTCCTTCCTCTAATTTCAAGGTAGGCATGAACCGTCTTTACTCGCCCCCGCATGCCTCCTGACATTAATTATATTAATCTGCCTTGCATGCCTGACTTGCCCCGCATGCCTCCCGGCATTAATCTTCCCGCATGGCTCCAGCACAATATTCCCCGCATGGCTCCTCGGCATTAATCTTCCATGCATGCCTCCCTATTAATTATGCATGCCTCCTTTCAGTTGTTTGACCGCGACTGTCAAACTTTCAATGGTATGACCCGCCGGCGTGATCGCTTGACCGTGCACATGGTCGGGAGACCGGACGGGGGCGACATGGGATGGAGAGTGGATGGCCGCACCGCCGGGCAACTGGTGGGGAGGATCGCCTGTGCACAAGGCTCGCAACATGGCTGGCGGACTTGGCTGGGGACATGGACTGAGAGCATCGTCGGGGAACATGACCAGGAGATGGGCTGGGGACATGGCTCTGGGACATGCCCGGGAGATGGGCCGTGGAATTGTTGGAAACATCGCTGGAAACATGGGAGAAAACTGGATAGAAGCACGACTGGAAATTTGGCTTCAATAGTTGACCGACGGTTGACTTTTACCATTGACCGGATGTTGACTTTCTCCACCGACCTGGCCGACTTTACGTAAACGCTGCTGATTCTGTTGATAGCTACGTCAGGTTGGCTGATGACAGGCTTGGATGAGGGCCAAAAGGTGATTCAAGTAATTTGGCCCGTTATGTGGCATTTTTACTCATGGTACAAATGGACATATGTATCATGAGACAAAGATGTACTTTTGTCTTCGGTAGCAATAACACCAATACACAAGTATCAACCGAGTATGGGATCTACTAAAATGTAATTGTAGTTCCCATCATAAATGAAAGAGTTGGAAATGCACTGGTCATAGGTGTTGGTATATACAATGTAATGTGTATTATAGTAGCAACCAATTTTCACATCAACTTTAATGGCAACAAGAACTTTGCCTATTAAATTGACTATCTTATTGGAACAACTAGATCCAATGTCCTGAAGATATGGAATAAAACACGAGACATAAATTCTCTAAAACATTTGAGATATATTGGGTGACACGTAATATATATTCACTCTAAAGTACTTGATATGAATCACACTTTTATTACGTAATAACGCAAACCACTTAATAAAACTCTCAAGACCCAAGTGTCTAACTCATAGTTGTTTATCTTCCACTAGCTTAAGGAATTTAAACTAGTTGTTGAACTATTTCCTTATAATGTGACTATGAGGATTGGATCATCGAGCCGAAGCACTACTCAAAAATTTGTTTTCAAGATAGAACAAAAGACGTCACCAAATCTCTACATGTACCAAGAGATAGTCACACCTTGTTAAATTCCACAGAACCCATGCAAGTGGATATCATGTGGAAACTCACGTGATGAGAATGTAATTGAATGCATCTTTTATAGTCTCTAATGTATTAGAGAAACTAGTGAGTCAATCTAGTGAAATGTAAATCACTATAGTATTTGTATTATCAATCCATATCAACTCGACGATGAAATGTTAGGAATTGACTCATACAGGCTTTGGGCATAAACCATAAAGCCACTTTGGTTATGACATGATGATCGTTTTGAAGGGACCCATACGAACATCAATTTATTTGAGTGAACAAAAAGCAGGAGAAAGATTGACATAATGCCAATGACTCAGCATCTTTGAATAAGTAGCAAAGATATCGCTCATTTCACAAAGTCTTCGATAAAAAACAAGATCGAGACCATCCTAAGATGCAAATGGTAAACAATCCATATTACAAAAGAAAAACAAGGTGAAATTTAGAAAAATATTCATGTGGAATGCGAAACCATTAAAGTGACTATGGCTCTAGAATTTTTTGACATTTGGACTAGTTATAGTTCCCAAGAAATTTTTGCGTTTGGAAAAACCGCTAGCACATATTATACATGTAAGGACTCACCACCCCTTGTAAATGCTAGCTAGTGTACATCAAAAGGACTTGATGGTTATTGCGTATTTAATATGATCAATGCAGCATCCTATACCTTATGGTCTCGCAAAGGCTATCATCAAAAGGTTACGAGATGGTGCCTAAGTCATGGTTATGTGTATAAACCTACCTTTAACTACTTGGGTAATATGCAATATTATACGCATCTTCACTTATTCAGTTTTAGACCCACAATTGGTCAACCATTCTTTGCGTACCAGTTGGTAACCTGATATGCCCGACATTTTGTGTTCTACGCATTTTTGGTTGCACTATATATGTTCCCTACGAATCCACACATCTATGATGGGTAATCAAAATGATTAAATGACCATGTTGACAAGAATTCCAACGACTATCCGCATTTTAAAACCTTTAGTAGGAGATTTCTTACCGCTAGATTTGGCGGGTTGTCATTTTATGAGACAGTCTTCCCTCGTTAGAGGGAGATGGGAAAAAATAGTTTATAAAGAACGACAGTATTTTTCGAGGTGTGTTCTCAGGTCTCACATTAATTCTTGTACTCCATAAATGTAAATGTGAAGTGACAAAAGAATAATCGATTTTAAAGTGACTGATATCTAACGTTACAAGATCACACATACCACTCAAAATAATCCTGTAAGGTTAGAAATCCTCAGCATGGGGTACACCATAGACTAAGATGTTGCAACTACACTTGGTGGAAGTGTATTTAAGGACGTGGCTCCACAAAGGAAGATGGAGAGACCACATGGTTCTGATCAATATCACCTAGAAAGGAAGTAGATGAGTAAGGCACAACCTAATTTGTATCATTAATGAAATCATCTCATTTTATTGACTCGACTATGCCCATGAATCAATATTGGAGGACGCTCTCCGAAGTTTTAAATGATTGTAGAGAACAATGAAATCCCGACGGATTATGAGAATGCACATGAGTCAATGGAAGGATCATGCGGCACAGCGATGATATAATCCATAAATAGTTGCTCAGAAGTAGAGAACAATGAGATCGAAATCCATGCTTTATTTCGATTAATTTCAAATAAATAACATATTTGGCCTACACAACTCCGGGTAGAACTTAGTTCTTTGTGCGATATACGGAATTGGTGTGTTGCTAACCAACCAAGTGTAAAGCCTATGGGACATACATGATTATTTGTCATAGAGCACAGTGGGAAGAATGAAGTCTCAAAGTATCAAGACTCGCCTTGTGGCGCAAGGTTTCTCACAAAGCCCCTGAATTGTCCTCTTGTAATGAGCGTTATAGCGTTCCGCTACTTAGTTAGCTTGGTAATTTCAAAAGGACTTGAAATGCAAAGATATGTATGTGGTTATTACGTATCTATGAGAAAAGAATTAGAGATAACAGATATTTTACAAAAGTACTTGATATCCTTTTTTGTTTCCCAAATCAAGTGACTCTAAACCACGAAAGTGCGTTTCTGATTAGATAGAATGCTCACTTATAGATTGAAGCAATTAGCCTGGATATGGTATACCCGTCTAAGTGGCAATTGATTTGAGGGGATAGACAAGTAAGGTATTTTTCATTGAGTATTCACAAGCAAGTTCTTGATTTGGAAATCTATCTACCTATGTTGATGTTGCTGACATGATGGGTGCTCTTGACGTAATAAGAGATCCTACAAGCTACTCTAAATCCAAATTTGAGATGAAATCTGGAAAAGCTCGACCAAAATTGAGCTTGTGGTATATTATTCCACCACGTGCATATGTCTAAAGTTGTCAGGAAATTTAACAAGGACATGCATCCAAGCAAGACTCTCATGGTTATCGAGGTTCCGATATAAGTAAATAACCAATTCGTCTAAAGGAAGAAGACGAAGATGTGTCGGGGAGAGATGAAATTCCCTTATCTAAGTACAATAGATGCATTATTGTAATTAACATAATGTGCTCGACTAAATGTTACATCCTCACTTGTTAGCTAGATATAGCTCAGCGCCAACGCAACGTCATTGGAAAGGTATCATGAAAGTAATCATATACTTAAAAGTAACCATTGACATGAGTTCATTTTATCCCTGCAAAGACATAAAAAGAAATGTTAATAAAAGTGCAATCCAAAGTTGATTATGAAGGAACAATAATCTCTTCTCCAACGAAAGTAATCAAAGGGAGATATGGCGGACTATTTTCAGGTCATTACCGATATTCCGCTCGAAAAGTACATGACTATAGGAAATGTCCTGGAACAACTCGAAAAGTAATCGAGAGATGCCACATCGGGGAGGATCCAAGGATATGATGTCGACATATTTTACTTGAAACAAGCCGTGTTGTACTCTTTTTTCCGCTTCGATTGAGAATAGTTTTTCCCAAATGGTTTTGTTACTCCGACAAGGTTTTTAGCGAGACAACACTAAACATCAAGTATGTTGAACGTTGAAGACATAAATGTAAATTGATATTACCGAAAATATCCGAATCAAAGAAATGAAACGCGATAACTGCTAAGCATCGTACCTTTAATCAACATGGTTCCTATAAACATTCAAGTCACCAAAGTAAAGTGTGATGCCAAACCTTTGATCACATTAAACTAATGAAATTGTCCATACAACGGAGCATCTAACGGTTTCGTTGAACTATTTTCCTTCACCGAGGTTGATTTTTCCCACATGGTTTTATTACTTGCTATGTTTTTAATGGCATAACAACAAACACCTAGAATGTAATTTCCCATCTATGCTATTGTCTTCCACAGAGGATTTTCTTCCTTAAGAGCGCAAGCAACTAGTCAATTTAATCTTATAAAGTGATCATCCGCAACGATCACCTTACTTGCATCTGTCACGTTGTACTCTTTTCCCTTCATCAAGGTTTTGTCCCACTGGGTTTTCCTTGTCAAGGTTTTAATGAGGCGACATATCTGAGTCGAACTATGTACTCTTTTTTTCTAGTTCAGGTTTTGTCCCTTTGGGTTTTCCCTGACGAAGTTTTAACGAGGCAATTAACTTAGACTACCATGCCTTCTAAGATTTTATTGCATGTCATGAACTACATGTAAAGTACAAGACAACATGTGAAGAGTTGTACCAAGGTTTTGTACCACTGGGTTTTATCTTTATCAAAGTTTTAATGAGGCAATGGACTTCGACACAAGTCATCAAGGAGAACGACATTTGAAGAACTATATGTGAAGCACTATGTATAAAGTTTTGTTTTGTTATTGAACCGCACAAGGGGGGTTTTATAGGGCCTACGGTCCATGGATGTGCGGTCCAACTAGATTCCTAGGGTTGTATATACAGGAAACTATGTAATTCTTTTACTCTAATATCCTAATAAGATTGTTCTTCTCCTTCCTCTTATCTTTCTCTGTTTCACCTATAATTCTCCTAAAACAAGACATAATAAAAAATGTTAATAACCGAAATATCCATTTTATTCATGTAACATAACAAGTTACAAATTACAGACAATTCATATACGAAGCGAGCCTGTAGCATCACTAGAGCTTGAAAAATAAAGAAACAACGACTAATGTCGTAATGGCAGGATATAAAAGAACCTTCTGCCACTGCTAAAGCTCATGGTATCCTCCAGGCATCATCACCCATCTGAACTGCACAACAACAACAACAACAAAAAAACAGAAGGCACAAACCAGTGCACACTGGTGAATGGATGGAAGAATAACCAATCCATCCACAAAACCTAAAATGGACAAACCATCAGCTCAAGGAAGCATCCATTACAACCAATTACAACCTCTACACAACCGGGCTCCCGACACTTTCAAACCGTTTCTTCACATTTGTGGTATTCGACCTTTTAGTTTCTCGGCAGAACAAGAAACCCCATTGAGACCTTGGGCAATGTACCCTCCCGCATCCTTCACCACATCACCAAATCTGCTTCCTTGAGATTCCTCTTTCTTACCTTTCTCACCACCACCTCGACTACTACTGCCATCTCGAGTAGGAAAAGGCAACATTTGACCTCTCCATATCTTTTTTTTTTATTTCTCCCTTCATAATATGTTGATCAAGCATAGCAGGAACATCCTCAGTAGTATCGTATCCATACCAATGGCCAGTAACTTCTCCTGATGAATTGCGGCTAAAAATAATCAAGTTCCCTACGAAACTTAAAGCCCAACTCGTATTCTCCCAGCTTTTCAATAACAATTAGAGACATATTAAGATGGGTATTAAAACTCAACTCATAAACTTAGATTCTTTCAACCCTTCATATTTGATTCAAGGAATAAGGATACATGCTTCATTTCTTGTTTATCAATATCAGGAAAGAATAAGATAGACGAAAAAGAAATTCGTTTCTTAAAGAAAAGATATGCTGCTTACCATTTTATGAAAGCTTTGACTCCAAAATCACTATGAAAAAACTCCACCACTTCCTTTTCACAATCGAACAAAAAATATGAATCTTCTTTAACCTCTCTCTGCAAGATGAAAGCCCAACCACCAAACCACATTGACTAATACATTTCTCCCTAGTTCTAAATGAATTATCTATCAAACTTCATTAGACCAATGACTATGCTGTGCTCTTCACACTCAAGTTCACGGCATCAACGAAAATAAACTTGCAATACATCTCTTCTTCACCTGGAACCATTTGTCAAATACTTGATGTACAACATGTT
>JAJJWW010014815.1:0-16567 GCA_023531295.1 Papaver armeniacum | reverse complement strand
CAGATATGGAGGAATGGATTTTTCAAAGACTTTTCGTTGTTGCTCCGAGTCATAGAAACATTTCTAACCAGCTTGTTTGGTGACATTTAAACCCAAGCAAGTCTAATTAAGTGCAACACTCATGTGTCAAAGTGGAACTAGGAAAAACTTATGATAGTTCTTTAATTATGTTGCATAGTATGGATTCAATGAACTGACTGCAAGTGGCAATGGATGATCCAGGTCTCACATGTTATGCTCTAAGAATCATACTGTGTAGTATAAGTTGGTACTTTTCAGGTTCTTCTGCCGGTCACAAACTCCAAACCCTATCGCAATATTCACCAATTAACAATATTAACACCTCTAACACTAGGATTGCATTCATAACAAGAACAATGAAATCAGTATTCAAAAATCGTTAAATATTTTAAAATATGAGCTTTATTCATAAATTTAGTCCTAAATTTGTAGATTGAATCTCAATAAATAAAGAACAAATCGATATTCTTGTTTCATATATGGATGAGCAATCTCGAGATGAATCTAATTGAACTAAACACAATGAATTCAAACACAAACACAAAAACAAAATTAAATTTAAAAAAATCTCTCAACCAAAATGATAAATATAGAAATTAAATGAATAGTTCAGTTCTTAAGGTTCAATTATTTACCGATTTCAAAATCTTCTACCGAAATTACCGTAAAGCAAAACCTAAAAAATTAGACCTCAATCTTTTTGAACGGGTTTTGAAATTAATCTTTCAAGAAGAAGAAGGTTTTTCAATATGAACCATCTATTGGTGATAATAATTTTCAATTAAATCGAATCGGGCCGGAGGAGATGGTGGTGGTGATTTCCTAGAGAAAGAGAAGAGAGATATATTTTTAGATGTGAAATTAAAGAGTGATAACTCACTGAGATGGTGATGATGGCAATGGAGACGATTCTGGTGTTGGTGGCGGTGGGTGTGGTGGCGACAGAGATGGAGATGGTGGTATGAAATGGAGATGGTGGAGAGTTCCATTGTTTTTTTTTCTCGAGTGAGAAATAGTAGAATCTCGAGGCAAAGGTTAAAAGAGGGATTATGTAAATTATTTTATTTTTCTTAATTTCAATTATGCCATTAGGGGTGTTTATAAAGACACTAAGGGTATTTGTGATAGACCCATGGATAATAGGGGTGTTTATAACATTCCCACTTCTCTTTTTATATTGGAAAAGGTCCGGTTCTGCTGTTTAGAAGAGGTGCAAGGGCAGAGCCATCTGATGTGTGGGTTAATCATTGGACCACCAATTGAGGATTTCGCAGTCTTTTGCAAAGACGGGTCTAATTCCTACGGAGCTTGTTGTTTGAATTGCTCTGCACTAGAGACATGACAATCCAAAAAAAATTGGAACCAAGTCATGAACACGCACTAAAATGGTATCAGCTGGGAGAAAGAAAATACAGTACAAGGCAAAAATATTTTAGTCAAACCTCAATTTACTTGCCCTTGGCCATTATCTCTTTGTAAGCATTAGGGTCAGGTTTCTTCAGAATGCCCCATCATATGCCACCACCGAGGAGGATGCTTTCCACCGAGGAGGATGCATTGTAAGCATTAGTCAAACCTCAATTTTACAGTGAAATGTTCGGCTAGTTCGAGAGTAACATTTTCCTAGCCGAACTCTCACATTGAGATGATCGGGTTAACAAACAAAAAGTTTGGTGCTGTATCTCAGTCACTTCATATGGTTCTTGTTAGAGCAGCTATACATTAATGGTAGTAAGTGTAGTATATAACAACCAAGTCTATAAGAAAATTAGACACTAAGTGGGAGAATAAATAACCACCACGTGTGCCTATAAGTGGCATTAAGATGAAAAGTTCATCTGTTAAGTTTCGTGTTGATCCAAGAAATTAAAACTTTACCATCACGTGGGCCTAGATAACGTGGTTACAAATTATGGTAGTTTGGTTGACCAAAACAAGTTCGGTTACGAACTTCAAAATTTTGACACAACGGAACATTTTTCCGTGGTCTTACAACCTAGAAGTTCGGTTAGGGTCTATAACTCTATATCATGCAAAGTTCGTCTATCTCGCAATGAGTTTTTTTCAAAATCTCCAAACCAAACTTTCAACTGTAACTAATTTTCGAAGACCACTGGAGCTACATTTATCAATTAAAAACGTATAGAACTTTAGGGAATTCTCAAAAAATAATCTTCTAATATATATCTGCCGAAAACCATGATTTGGTTCACGAGTTAAAACTTCGATTTCGGGCACAACTTCTGCTGCTGTTTTTTCAAGGTTTTCTTCAACTTGGATAGATTTAATGGAATTGCAAGTGCTTGTATCCTTGGATTCAAAATTTTATCTTGATTTCATTGTTTTATGCAGAGTCATTTTGGAATGGCATTAATCGAAGACGAATTTTTTGGATCGACAATAAGAAACATTTACAAAAGGAGGAAGAAGAGAGTTTTTTTTTTTTTGTTGAAACTGTTTTGATAAGAGAGGGTTATGATTGTTATTATGTTTAGATATAAATGAAGGGGTAACTTAGTTATTTACTAGGAGTTAGGACACCCCTTAAAATAATAGGATAGATGGGTTTATCACTTAATGGTCCCATCAAAAAAAAAGATGGTCCCCAAAATATCTTTCGAAAAAAGTATCATTATGAACATTCCCCTTACCAAACACAAGATATTATAGTGAATTGTTTTCGATCACCATTTTCACTCTTTATTCGATATCACAGTGAATTGTTTGTTTGATTACTGAATCTTGAAAGCTTATGTACACAACGAAACTCCACATGCAGAAGTCCATGAGACGGACAAATCAAACGTCTTCCTTTATATATACTAGCAAAGACGCGTTCTGTTTCGAAAACATAGAAACGTGCCGTAAGCGCATGTAATGCACCAAAATAGAAAACTTATTAGACTACACAATCTTGCTTTTTGGTGCCCATCAGCCAACTATGCACCTTAAACTCCAAACCGTTACACACAATCCTTACCGGATGAACTCAAAGGGGAAATTTTCTTGTTAAATTAGAAAGAGAGATTATTGCATTTCCTTCGGGTGAATTTTTGGTGCTTTCGACAACATTTTTTAATTTTCATTCTTTTCGCCTCGGCCCATCCAGTTGGGTTGAAATAGTTTGTGAAATGACACACATAATGCTACTGCTGACACATTCCGCTAAATAATGCTTTACACTAAAGTCCATAGTTATGTTTTCTTTTCGCCTCGTCCCATCTAGTTCCACCTGGAGGTAGTGCTGGTGGCCTTTGCTTAATCTGGAAGAACAACGTAAACATTTAGATACTTGACTTTTCTCATAACCATATAAATGTTACAGTTAGTAACCACTTAAACGACAGTAGCTGGATTCTAACTTGTTTTTACGGCAGCCCTTGGCGACACTTGAAATTGTACTCATGGAATATCATTAAAGAAATGGCAAAAACAATGGATAAACCATGGGCTATCATAGGGGACTTAAATGTTGTTTTACATGAGGAGGAAAAGAAAAGCAGATATCCATTCAAGAGGAATGAGGCTAAAAAATTCAACAATCTCATAAAAAAATGTGATCTTATGGACCTAGGTTTCACAGGTTACACTTACACTTGGAATAATCATAGAGATGGCATAAACAATATAGAACAACGCCTGGATAGAGCCTTAGTAAACTCGAAATGGAATAGGAAATTTCCTAATTCTAGTTTAAACCACTTAGGTCCTCTAGCATCTGATCACATACCAATTAGACTCAACACCTGTAACCACTGGAATGATGGGCCTAAGCCATTTAAACATTTTGGAGAATGGCTAAAGCATATTGAATGTAAGCCTATAATACAGGAAAGTTGGAATGCTCATGTTAGAGGATCCCCAAGATTTAAAGTGAATAAGAAATTAACAAATGTCAATCACATATTAAGACTTTGGAACAAAAACAGTTTTGGAGACATTCACAAAAATATTGAAAACATAAAGAGAAATCTTGAAAGAACATATATAAAAAGAAACTGTCCAAACAAGACTACTGAAATCCTAGAACTCAAGAAAGAGCTTGCAACCTGGTATGCTATAAGAGAAAAATTCTGGAAGGATAAAAGTAGAGATCAGAATATAGCCCTAGGATACAAAAACACTAAGTATTTTCATAATAAGGCTAAAAAACGTTTTAGAAGGAATATAATTGAAACCCTACAAAATGAAAAGAATGAGTGGTTGAACTCCAGAAAAGAGATAGCTTACTGTATTACTGACCATTTTTGTAAAATTACAACTACTGTCAACCCTGAAATATAATAAGATGTGATAAACTTAATTCCCACCTCCATCAATCAGTTAGATAACGACATGTTGTGTAGTACTCCTACTGAAGCTGAAATTAGGAAAACTCTTTTTTCTATGAAACCGGATAAAAGTCCAGGGTCGGATGGTTTTCCACCAAGTTTTTTCCAACAAAATTGGGAAACAGTGGGCCCTGACTTAACTAACATGGTTCAATCATTCTTTGATACTGGGAATCTTTCGAAAGAGATGAATGCTTCATTCATATCTCTTATCCCAAAAACTTTAAACCCTACTACTTTGGCTGAGTTCAAGCCAATAACTCTATCTAACACTACTTATAAAGTTATTTCAAACTAATGGCAAGGAGATTGAAAGGTCTGTTGAGTAAGATTATTTTCCCATATCAATCAGCCTTCATTCCCGGAAGGCATATTTACAAAAACATCACCATAGCACATGAAATAATTCATGAGATGAAAAATTATAAATTTAAAAGGGTTTCATGGGATTAAAAATCGATATGTCCAAAGCATTCGATAGAGTCGAATGTGACTTCTTGATCCAGATAATGGAAAAAATTGGTTTTAACAAAAAATGGTGTAATTTGATACACCGATGTATATCTACTAGTACTCTGGCTATTTTAATCAATGGGTCCCCAACCAAATTCTTTAAGCCAACTAGAGGGCTGCGGGAAGGGGACCCAATCTCTCCCTACCTATTTCTTTTTTGTATGGAGGCGCTTTCTAGGAAGATTAAACATGCTGAAGACTCTGGTTTGATAAAAGGAATAAAAATTGTGCATAAAGCACCTTCTATAAGCCATCTTTTATTCACAGATGACTGTCTGCTCTTTTGTAAGATAAATGAAAATTCCTGTCATAATATGGTGAAATTACTCACCGACTTTGGTGCGGCCTCTGGTCAACTGATAAATCTCACTAAATCAGGGGTCTTTTTTTTGCACTAAAACTGAAACTCATATTAGGTACTGAGTAAAACAAATATTAGGAGTTTCCGCTATTCTTATAACGGACAAATACCTAGGCTCGCCACTGTTTACAAACAGATCTAAAATAGCATGCTTTGAGCCTCTAGTTGAAAAAATGGATAATAGAATGCTTACTTGGAAAGGATCACAGCACAATAATGCATGAAAAACAATCATGATAAAAAATTTCACACCTTCTCTTTATGTTTACCAAATGAATTGTTTCAAGATTCCGGTAAAAATTTGTAACAAAATAACAAGAATTCAGAGAGATTATTGGTGGGGGGAAAATGAAAAAGGTTTAAACAAAGAAGGTATAAAGGGGGTTTATCTTAAAAATTGGGAAATTATGTGTAAAGATCAAGATGAAGGGGGCTTAGGGATAAAAGATATGAAAAACTTTAACTTGGCAATGATAGCTAAAATGGGGTGGAGACTTAAAGAGTATCCCGACTCTCTTTGTGCCTCCATTCTAAAGGCTAAATACTTACCCAACTGTGATGTCCTACACATTGATACTATTGTAAAAAACAAAACAACTGGATTTGGAAGGGCATATTAGCAGGCATAAACCAAATAAGAAAATATTGCTTTTGGGAAATCGGTAATGAGAAAAAAGTGGATATTTGGGATGACATTTGGATCCCAGATACAACACACCCTATTCAGAAACCTTGTAATCTAATTGATGGTCTTTCAAAAGTATGTCAATTGATTACAAAGACAAACCATTAAATTTAAACAAACTTACAACTTGTTTTGATGATCGGACTATTGAAGTCATAAAAAACATAACCATTAAAGAAAAGACAAACCTTGGGTCCTTAAATGAGAAAGGTTATTTTTGTATCTTTACACCATATGATAACACAAATGATAACTGGAAAAAAAATTGGGGAATGGATATCACACCATATGTCAAGCATTTCATATGGAGGGCAGCTCATTCCATATTACCAACCAATATGAGGATTGCAGCCATCCTTCCTCATATTAATATAACCTGTAAACTATGTAACGAAGGCAATGAATCTCTAACTCATTTATTTCTAGAATGTAACTATGCAACTCAATTGTGGATACATTTTAATTTAGATAAACATTTTGTCACAAATGGTACAATAACCTTCCATGAGTGGCTTGATGATTGTTTGGCGCGGCAGGATAAAGACATATACGGGGTCAAATGGAAAGTACTATGTAGTTCATTTGGAAAGCTAGGTGCAATATTACCTTTAGAAAAGAGACTCAAAAAAGTGTAAAGACGGCTGATAACATAGCCAAGTATATAAACAATTATATGACTGTAAACAATTCGGGTTACAACATAATGCACTCTCTTTACTATACTTGTCTGGATGATGATAATCTGAAAGTAACAACTCAATAAACAATGGAAGGAACTACTAAGATGACACTAAAAATGAACATTGTTCTATCAATGAGGGATTCTGCAGCAAAGGCAGGAATTGGGCTAACCCTTTGTGACTACACAGGTACAATTAAAGAAGCCAAAGGACTTAATGTTAACGCACTACTTGGGAACAACTTGAGATTAGAGGGGCTGAAGCGGCTTTTCTTTGGAAGACGGAATAGAGTGGGCACACTATCTCGTTTAAAAGCAATTCTGAACCTACTCTACTGCTACTGATTGGGAAGTATGCAACGACAAGGGAACAAAGATACAAGATAAGCGCGGACTTTGGAAACAAGACTAAGTTTGAGATGAACTTTTTAGCAGTGGATTTCATTTTAGTTGGGAGATTTAATGTAATCTGTGCTGCAAACTTATCTGTTTTTTGTAACAAGTATGCCATACAACACACTTGGAAAGACTCTTCTCTAAATGCTTTACTGATCTATTTGAACATTCAAAGCTAGAATGAATATGTAACTAAAACCCGTAACTCCTTTCAAGGAGAAAATGGACCCTATTTATCTATGATATGAGGGAATCCTCTTTTTTTTTTTTTTTTAAATAGTTATGTTTTATTTATTAACACCTAGTAATAGTGGTAGACTTGTTTCATATGGCAATAGTAAATGTGTTATGATTTATTAACCTGGCTTGATTGGGGTATACCCAGATTAATTGGGGTATACCCAATAAGACAAAATATGGTCATTTTGAAGTAAAAGAAGCCACCCCTTAGCAATATATTTTTCTAAATGGCCAATATACTCTTGTTTAATTAACACTAAAAAAAATCTGATTAGCTTAATTAATTAAGTTTAGATTGATTAATTAAGTGGATTAAAACTTATGAATTGAAATTTTGTTTTTGATTGAACTTATTTGGGAAGATTTTTTATGAAAAAAATTGTTTTGAGAAAATCTTTTGCAACGAAATGAAAGCACACAACCCAAACACTTCTAAAAAGAGGATTGCAAAGTTGTTGTATGAAATCATACTCAAAATTATATCAAAAATCAACACTTTCAGTTCTAAAAGTATAAAAAGTCGGCAAGGTCGTCGACCTTTCCGACTTAATTTTTTTGACACACAGGAGACGACAGAAAATTTTAAATGCCAAGGTCTTGAAAAATACCCCGCTCTTCATTAAACACCACGAGGTCGACTATTAAGTCCGCCAGAAGCAATATTTTCTATGGTCATACTTTAATTCAGTCTGCGGTGGTACATGGTTTCCGTAAATCTTCTAAAAACAAATCTTCCTCTTTCATCACTTCTCTCTTGGTTATCCAAAACTCATCTCTCTTTTCTTTTTTCTTCTGACTTCGTTGTCTGCAACTCTTTCTCCATCTATCTTCATCTCCTCCAAGAGATTAGAGTTAGAAAACCCAACTTCAACAATAATAGAGAAATAGAAGAATCAATAGCATTATCGTTTTTTTAATGGTATCCCCAAACCCTTTTCTTCATCTCCTCTACAAAAGTTTCTTTATCACCTACAAAACGAAAACCCTATCTTCTAAACTATGTGCATCGTCATTAGACAAGCCCTTACTCAACCTCGCTCTTATTGATGTCTTCTATTGATTTTCTCGTTTTCTGGAAACAAAAAGACAAACATTTCTTAGATCTGTAAGACTGTAACCAATTTCTTAGATTTGTAACATGTAATCTCAATTGTGAACCCTTCTTAAAATCCATTTTTTTTTTGCTTTATCTGTTAGGGTTCTAATCAACTATCTTCTATCTATTTCATAAAACGAAACTCCTTTTATTTCAACATCAGTAGTATATCGGAGAAGAGTACCACAAAAATCAGAGAAGAAGTCTTGGTTATTATCATTGGATTTATTTGTGTTATGTTTTATTCTAAGTAATACATCTACAAAGCAGCCTTCAGGGTAAGCAACCCAAATTGAAAACCCTATTTTTCTAATTTTTTGATTTCTTGCAATAGATAAAATTGATTCATTTCTATCAAATTCGTGCTTTTATTGGTGTTTTAATGGTGAGTTTTGATCAGTTTGATTGTTTAGTGAACGCGGATCAGGTGATTTTTCGACCTCAAATTAAGGGTCTTACTTGAGACACCAAATGAAGAGAAAGAAACATCATTAGAAACGATTCATTTAGTTTAGTGATGATTTCAGTGGAGTAAGAAATGGAATTGACTATTGAGGTTTGTGCATTTGATAATTGTGGAATGGGTTAGAGTTCAATACCCATTAGAAAAGTTTCTATCTTTCCTTCTTGTGAAATTGTGAAATTCGATATGATTTTTATTAGGTATACAAAAATAGTGTGATTTTCATTAATTTTTGAAAATTGGTGTAATGATACAGGATGAACAATATGGCAAAAGATGCATTGGCATTCATTCATTTAGGTTGGGGTAAAGCTCATGCCTCGATCATTTAAGTTGACAAGGAAATGTTGAAATTCTTCAAATGGGTTTCTTGGTAATGAAACTCAAATTGGAATCCTCATATTCTCCCGATTATGGAGCTCATGGTCTGAAATATTATGGTTGGTCCTATTTTCTGTAAATGATTTGGTTTCTCTGAATTTTGGAGATGCTTTAGATTGAGACCACATTGTACGCTATAATTGTGACTTATTGGATTTGGGTTTTGTAAAATAGTTGAATTGCAGAAGTAACTGAGAGTTCTAATTCAATTAACAATCAAATCACTTTTTCTTCTTACAATATGATATCGGGCACAATGAGGTTTGACATTATAGGTTATGTAAGTTTCATTTTTCTTTTCCTCGTTTTAAAAATCAACATCTGAGTTGTTTTATTGTTCTCATGTCTTATTGGATATGTTAGTTATATTGGTTTATGTTCATCCTGCAATGCCACAGACTCCAGTTTCACTCCATCCTTGATTTACAAGGGATATTGCAATTGGACCTAATGATATTGATGATGACTTTTTGTTTTGTGTTAAGAGTTTTTCTTTAGTTTCTTTTAGTGCAGTGTAAAAATTCTTTAATGTTTGAAAATTGAGATGGAGGATATTGTGTGCCAAAGATTCATATTGTCCATGATAAATATGCTCACTACAAGAAAACTGAGGTTAATCTCAACACTGTTTTCCGTTCTTGCTTATTTCGATTTTGTTGTGACATTTTTTGATTTTCCTGTTCCATTTACTCAAAGTGTACGATTGAGAATTAACTGATTCATAGTCTTACTTGCTCTAGGGACATTCTTCAATCTGAACCTTCGTATGCTTTCACAACTGTTCCAATTGAAAATGTATTTTACTTTAATATATTTTCTTTATTACTGAAATCCTAAAAAACTTCAAATGGAAGAATGCAAAATTTGGGTAATGTTAGATGGGTTAGGCTTGTAACACTGAGGTTGAGGTATTGACTAAAAAACCTTGCTTATTTTGCAGAATTCTAGCTGTGTATCTACCAACTATATGGTGTAACAGTTGGACATCAATGAGAAAATGAGGGTCATTCTAGTTGTTTCGGTAAATGTTTCACTTCTATGCCGCAGACCTGTTTTCAAGTATGCTTTGTTTTTCCAGCTTCGGCATTAACATTCTAACACAGCGTAAACATGTATGCAGGAGAAATTGATTGTAAATACATTACAATTCAATATTTCAGTTCCAATTTCATATGTATGTATGAAAAAAATTCTTTAAAGGGGCTTAGTCTGATGAAAAGGTCCGTGTAGTTAGTCTTTCGTTAGATTAAACTGTTGATCCATAGTATTTGATAAATTTTATAACTTGGATACTTACCTATTTTCTGTGTTTTAAACCAGATTGAGCTTCTCTCTTTTTCTTTGATCGAGCTTCCGTTGGTTGAGTATGACATGCCTAGATTCCCACCATGTCTATTAGCTATCCTTCATATACTATTATTTTCCAATGCAGATCCTTGAAAAAGTTAAACTTGCATATGCCGTCCATTAGCATTGCTTTCCTTTACTGCAGTGATGGGGTTTCTTAGGAGACCACTTGCTATCGTTGATGCTTTCATGACTGCCATTAGCATAGCTTTACTAAATGATAGATATCATTTTTTTTTCTCTAGTTCTTTCATTTGGTATGTAGAAATCAAACCAGCATACCATTGTTGTTAATCTTTAACTGCGATTTTGCAACAAGTATATGTGTTGTGCTATAATGCTCTTACAATTGATAGAACTTCAATCATTCTAATTGAATGGCGTCATGGCTGTTATGAAAAGTCGGCAAGATATGCATGTTACGACCTTGCCGGCCAAAAACACAGAAATCATAATTTTTGATTTCTAACCTAATATAACAATCAAATCACACAACACAATGATGGGTTTGAGTTTAAACATCATTTATAATCTTCTTTTTTAGGTCCGGTAGAGTCAACGATTTTTTGGAAAATCAAAGTTCAAGATTTTCGTTTGATGTAAGGAATGGAAGAAGATGAAGGAAGAGGAGAGAGATTAGAGAAGAGAGATTAGGGAAGATTAAAAGTTTTTTAATTTTTTATTTTAGGGTTTAATTTTAAGTTAATTAGTTCAAGGGTATTGAAGTAAAATCACCCTATTTTGTCTTATTGGGTATACCCCAATTAATCTGGGTATACGCCAATCAAGCCAGGTTTATTAACATCTAGTAAATTGTAAACTGTTTGCGACCTGACTGTAAGATAAAGAGTTGCTTCCTGAATGCGCTAAAACAACCAAGAACATATCATTTACAACATCAATTTCAAGGTGCCCAACTTAGGCCTTCGTAACCGAAAACTTTTTCAAATTTGGGTTTAAGTGACAAACTTTTGATCATGCCTGTATAAAGATATCTACATCTGATTTGTTAGGTTTGGAGTTTGAAAATTTGGGTACTTGGATATTTTTTTTTTTTTTTTAGTTAAATAAACCAGGTTTAACCCTGGCTAAAACTTTCCATTATTTGTTTCTCTACCATCCTGTAGGAGCTTTACCAAAAAATAGTTAATGATTGGTTCCTTCCACCGTGAACTGAGTTTATGCTCAATATATTTTTCGGCTAGCTTTCTTGCCATGAAATTTTCAGCCTCTGGAACCAAGCTGAGCTCCTAAAGATTCCTAATACATAATTTAAAGTTTTTTTTTCCTTTCCTCATGTAGCTCCTATGTGTTTTTCCCTGCCTTTCCTAGCCGGATCTGAACAGCTTCAAGAAATTTCGCATTGTCACTTTCAACTTCGACCTGCGAGTGGTTTAGCTAATGTGCCCATTGGATTGTCATCGAAGCTGCCTCATCCTCTAGATCTTCCTCGGTACCTACTTCAACATTTCTGCATCTTGCCCTGGAGATTTTTCCTGCATGATCAGACAACATTAATCTTATTCCTCCCTCTGCTCTGTTACTACTGATGCTTAAAGCTATATTTATCTTGACAGATAATAAGTTAATAGCTAAGGGTTTAACATTTTCTATTATTTGAACTTCTGAGTTCAAATATTCTGCTCTCCTAGTCCTTCTGATGCCACTCACCATATTGGTAATATTAGCCCCTACTCTGTGGTTTAGGCCTCAAGTTCCTAAACACTAAGTCACACCCGCTCTTCCGATTTCCCAACAGGTGATGGCCAGTATATCTGCCCACTCTATGTCCCCCACCATGTCCATATTTCCTCTATTGAACCAATCCTGAAGCTAACAATGAAAATCAGTATGATTGTTAGTATAACCGTGATTAGAATACTCATATGGCTTAGAACAGTAAGAATAAAATCGCACTTTAAGAAGATATGGGTTAGAGTTTCATCATGATGTCCACAAAGTGGACAAGTCTTATTGATATAGGGTAAAACTCTTGCAAGTCTCTCATTCAATAGGAGGAGGGAATGTACACACTTCCATAAGAATGTTTTGACTCTTGGAATTGTGTTCATTCTCCACACCTTACCCCAGAATTTTTTCACCTCAATATCTTCCGGCTGACCCCTGAGCATTAGTTACTTATATAAGGATTTTATTGTGAACTTTTTTTTCTAGTTTCCATCTCAAATCATCCCTTTTGCCTTTGTGTATCTATCTTTTTGATCTGCTCTATGACCTGTTTGTCGATATATTTGGCCATCTTTTGATCGTCCCAATTCCATTCCTCTTCATTCTTTGTCATTATATCCTCCACATAAGTGATCTTTTCGATATGTTGCACCGTTCTACCAGTTGCTGTTGTTGCCCTGAATACCACTTGTCTTCCCAAATTCTAATGGTTTTTCCATCCCCCACCATCCATTCAGTATTATCTCTTATCTTTCCCACTTCCTTCATTAGGTTTTTCCACACCCACGAGTCTTTATCAGAGCATTTGTAGTTGTAGTTCAGCAAGCCTGACTCAGGGAAGTACTTGCTTTTGTAGATGGACCCCCACAAACCAGTAGGTTCCTTCAGTAACCTCCAGATAGCTTTGGCAAGCATAGTCGCATTAAACTCTCTTAGGTTCACAAATCCCATTCCTCCCATACTCTTTGGTTTACAGACTCCGATCCAAGCCTTTAAGTACACTCCTTTCTTGCCATACTCATTCTTTCCCCAGAAAAAGTCCCGCTGCAATTTATCGATGTTCGCAGATCCAACCCACGGCACTCGAAAACAATTCATCTCATACATTGGTACGGTGGGACGAAATTTGTTTGTATGATGATGCCTTTTCCCGCACAAGATAGGTTTTTTTCCTTTCCACTCCTTAATTGCCCCCAACCCCGTCTAGAATGAACTGACACGACTTAATTTTGGACGTGTGCGTAAACAAGGGTGAACCCAGGTACTTTTCATTTAGGGATATTCTCTTCACACCCAAAATGTTCATAGCATCATTCATAGTGTTCTGGTGTGAGTTTCGACTGAAAAAAACTCCAGACTTTTCCATGTTAATGAGTTGGCTGTGGCCATGCTAAACTCGTTCGGATCTCAATATGTTCTCACTCTCAGCCTTACTAGCTTTACTGAAGATCAGCAGTTCGTCAGCAAACAAAAGGTGCGATATTGTCAAAGCCATATTATTTTACCTACCCTAGATAACAATGATTAATCATCTTATATCTCGCACACACTTTAAGCATACAAGTAGAATTCTTCCCTCTCTGTTAGTTTGCTAAAGTTTTGTTATATATTGTTCTTGTTTTATGGATGTCACCATGGTTAGTGTCACAGGTTCACAACACCCAAATGCAAAACCAACTTTGACAATGGCAACTATGCTCCACAGTACAATTTCAGCCAACTCGCACTTAGCCAATATTTCAACTTCTCTACTAATTCTATATTCAACACATACTAAATAGAGGTTCTGCTCACAAATCTAGCGAGCTTTCAACCAAATACACACACTCCGCTTGATGCATAAACATAAGCCAAAACAGGGGACAAATGCATCAACAGAACTTAGCTTTAAACTAGGTCGTAGCCTTTTATTTATTGCACACCTAGGGTTACAAACTCTTCTTGTTCCGGATTCCCCAATCCCTTCACAAAATCAGGCTTATATAGCCTTACAAAAGCTATTTACAAGTAACCGTCAAAGATTCAGATTTACTTTATGCCGAGCTGCGGTTAGCCAACCGTGCCAATCGACGCCACTACACTCTAAAGCTAAACAAACAAGTCTTAGCCTTAAGTTATGCATAAAGCAACTAAACTTCCGTGTAATCAACTCAAAATCGTCAAGGCCATGTGCCCGGCTTATGTCATCCGGCCTTGTTGCATAATGATTGTGTTTGCCAGCCAAAGTAACGCAATCATTGCGAAGCATCATTCTCCTAATGATGCAAGTGTGCTAATGCAAGTCTTGCTTGCATGCTTGCACGCCTCATGCATACAGTTTACTTGCCAAACTCATTTGGCATCTCTTGACACTAATCTCGCGTCATTGGCCATGTCCAAACCCTGTTTGGCACATGCCATTGTCTAGCTGCAACTCAGACATGCACTCCGCATGTCTGACACTTTGGCCAAGCTAGTGATAATGCACCACAGTTGCGCATTTTCACTTGGCCACTTGACAGCCATGTCATGACGTTTTTTCTTTTTCGTTTCAAGATTGGCATATGCATGTGTGGGGTCTCACCACCATGATCGCGTTCAAAGTAAAGTGGACCAAGACTACCATTCACCTTAACATCCAGTTTTAATTTCTCATGTCGTTGTCATTGCAGTGGTGATACTAGTGACTTGAGTTCGCACTCTTCAATGCCAATTCTTTAGCGATAAGAAAAAATCATTTTAAGTTTCACTCTTACTGATTTTAATTGCAAGAATGAAGCTTCACCGTCCTAAGTCACAAACTAGCCATAAGATAGTTTAAGGAAGGATCAAATACAGATTTAATGAGCACATCTCGACCAGCAAAGTTTAATACTTTGTATTTCCAACCTTGTAGTCTGGTTTCAAGATTGGCATATGCATGTGTGGGTTCTCACCACCATGACCGCGTTCAAAGTAAAGTGGAGATTTATTTATTTTTCTGAAACCAAAAGTGGAGATTCAACGGCTCCATTTGTTTGTATTCTTTCTCATCTTGCTAAAATTCAAAGTCTACAAGAAAAAAACCTTTTAAGTCTCAACTAACATGTCATTTCAGTCTTTATGTGAATTGTACCTTCTTAGCTGCAGACTGACACCTCTGAAAATTTTAAGCTGCATCACGGCAATACGGTAACTTGTCTTCTCCTTAAAGGAATAGCTGGCCTTTTGATATCACAACACATGGGAGGCTGATATCAAAAGTGGGAATTCAGAACAAAGACTGATCAATAAAGACAAAGAATGATAATGGGGTAGCTAAAAATCCACAACTTATCAATTGTTTATTACTCTCTCCGTCTCTAAAAATTCACAAACCTGCTTATCTTTTAGAGACGAAGGAAATATTCACTAATGTCATTGTTTTTTTAAACGCATTCGTCTTCTCCATACCCACCACGTGATAGACACAGTAGACTAAATTGGGGGTGGGGGCAAACTAGCCACAGCAATATAAGAAATTAAAAAGTCACAGTAAGATGGAAACCAATGCGTCTCCAAAGGAAAAGCATCCATAACCTGTTAAGAAAGCAATCCTGTTATATGGGCGGCGGATTTCATTAGAGGGGCGGTAGTGTGATAATAATGTCCCTCTAGTTGGTTAGGGGATGTCTTATAAAGGGTGTAAATTGACTAATTTACCCATTTTTTTTGTTGAAAAGACATAATTGTCCTCCCCTATTTTTAAACCCAATGAATCAGAAAAATCAAAATGGGCTTTTTTTTTTTTTCATCTTCATCTTCTCTTCTCCTCCTCCATTAAAAACAAATTTTCATCGTCCCCGATTAATCGGCATTTGAAAAATTGATAATCGTTGATTGAAAACTATATTAGAGATGCCAAGAAGAAGGTTGACGAAGATTGAAGTTAGTTTTGTATCAAAAATCGGGGTTTTGGAAATTTCTATGTTGCATGTGAGTTAGGGTTGGTAATAACTCAAATACGAACCGTAACTGTAGTTTGGGTTGATGTTACGGTTCTGTAGACACCCGGAAAATGTCAAAGTAGAATGTCAGCCTCCCCATATCTAAGAAGAGATGCTAGAGAGTATTACATCCAAAACTCAAAGCCTCCCCATATCCTAGAGTAAACGCTACATAGCGCCCCTTCCCGTTGACAAGCACGTGCGCAAATCAAAGTCACGTGGGTTCATAAAGAAAATCTAAGGTACACTTGTATCGCTATAGGGACAGGATGTACACTACACCAAATTCTCGGGATTAGAAATGAACCGGCGTTACAAAAACGGGTTTGTAAAGGCCCTCGCTTTGTTACAAAGTGGGTGTTACATTTTTTTTGTAACGGCTTTGTAATATTACAAATTTATTTTGTAGCCGGCCCTCGTA
>JAJJWW010014814.1:0-33663 GCA_023531295.1 Papaver armeniacum | reverse complement strand
GGCTTTGTTCAATCCTCCTTTCTTTGTCCCTTATCCGAGTCATGTTGGTTGGTGGATTCGGCATGCGGGTTCGGTTCGAAGAGTTGTACACAGCGATATGGGAGGAAGCACGGCCCACGTTGCTACCACCACGAAACTCAAGAAATCGTCTTGCATTGGTCAACCCGCGTTCGGGAGGCTTTATTTTCTATCCATGGGATGGAGTGTAACGGTGAGTCGAACGGTTTACGGGAGATGATTGAGGCGGAAGTGCCGTTCGAGATGTGTTTGTGCGGTGACTTCAATGCTCCTTGGTTCCTCAAAGGTTCTCGAGATTCGGGAGGCTCCAAATTACAAGGTGAAGCCCTTCTGCGGAAGCGTCACTCGCTTCGGGAAGAAGAGGTTGAAAAGTTGTACGAGGAGTTGAAAAGTAGGCAAGCTGTACTTGAAGGGATGAAAGTGGCTCTTGCCAGAAGGACGAGTTGTTCTTTGAAGGACTTTCCTTGAAGGATTCGTCTATACTTGCCTCTTCTTTTGGATGCTTTTCTTTTTGAGTGATAGTGAGGATTTCCTTTCGTAATTTGACTTCGGTTTTGAATTAATAGGTAATTGAATTGGTATATTGAGATAGTTTTGTGAATAACTTTTACGAAAGAGGTTATTTGAAATGGAATTTGCATCTTGGTCGCCCCGAATGATTGCACATCTCATATGAAATCGCAAATGTCTCGTAAGAGGGAGGTATGAAGGGAAATAAATGTGGCGTTTGACCACTGAGCCTCTTTCTCCACGTGCGGGATGTTAAGTCCCCGGTGAATTCTAAAACACTATCCTTCTTGTAAAATTGTTGGTAAAACTTACTTACTTTTGAAGCCTCACTTGTCCCAGAATTGGAGTAGCCTTTCTAAGAAAATCCTCGCCTAGATCTCTCGAGCTATCGCTCAGGACCAAGCTTTTCTGAACAATGCGCTTCCAAGCGTGCATTCCTTTAGGTGGGGTGATGGAGGAGCCGTGGAAATATGACATTACCTCGGGTCCATTACTTCTTGATCGGTGGGCGGATGCCTGTCTAGGGGTAGCTCCACCTCTCCATTTCGCACACGCCTCCAGGTAGCTCCGGAATCTTCTTCATTGGGGAAGGGGAAATGTAAGTACCTTGAGTCGGCTCTTCTGCGTTAGTGGGCGTTGTGATGTCCCTACGAGGCTTTGATGTGGAGCACGTTCGGAGATAAGGTTGGAAGATTTGCGAGTGCGCGTCATGTCACGGATCGCTTGCCAGGTAGGGATGTGGAAGGTGTCGTAATGTCGCTGTGAGTGATCGAATTGAACGCTCCCATCCCTACGTATTCGCGTGTTCGATCGATCTCTCCTTCCTCAAGCATTTCTTCACTTGGATGAAAGTAGATGCGGATTAGATGTCTTAGGGCTTCAACAAGAAGTTTTGAGATATAAATCTTCTAGCAAGGGGCTCCATAGAGGCTGCGGGCTCCCTTTCTTTATCGGTAGGCGTTGTAGTACTCCGGACAAGTCCTTTCTTGTTGGTGCAAAAACGATCACCCCAACAATCTTCGAGATGCGAAAGCTTGATCAATCGTTCTAGTTGATGAAGAATCTCCAAGAGCGATTAAAGGAGGGTGGGGGAGATTACACCAAAAACACTCGATGCTAAAGTGGAGGATGTTCTATGCAGAAGTGTATTGTGGTGAAAAGAATAGAATTGTGTACCTCCTTGGTTGAGATTTAAACTACATATATAGGCCCAAGCAATGAAACCTTAGGGTTTTTGTAGTTATCAAATAGCTCCCTCATGTACACATCCCCTATAGGCGACTAGATTCATGCTAAACCTAGTTTAACATAATCTTAGGTATCTTAGATAACCTCTATCCCGAATAATAATAAATACTACTTAAAAGATAATTATCCTTTTCCGATCGGGATTAATCTTAAATAATATTTACTAATTATTCCATGGAAACCTTTTATCCAAAGATCTAAGGGCTTCAACAATAAGCCAAACAACTTGGGCCTCATTAATAAGCCAGTGGTCAATGAACTACTTTGGGATTAAGTAATAAGCCACATGAGTTCCCAGAACAAAATCCTCGGTTCCCTGTTACGCCAGGACTCGGACTTCTTGCTATAAGCCGTGGAGTCTCTTTCATAAACCCTTGATTCCTCAATAACCCGACAGCTTTATAATAAAGCGGATTTAAATTGCATTTAGGCACCAAGTACGGAGCAACCGCGTATGCTGCTGGATGGGGTACAAATAGCCATGCCAACCTGCGACTCGTTCGAAGGTTTCAGAACTCTGACGACAAATGCTTGAAATAGACCATATCCAGTGCACTTGAGTGCAAACGCATGTACCTTTGCAAGACAAATTTCCTACGACCAAAGCCCTGATATCGAATTTATGAAAACAAGCTCCTCCCAGCCAATTCTCTTATGATCGAAACTGACTCCCTCAAAACGAGCCATTTCCTTCTCAAAAAGCGTACAGCTCATAGTTCGATTCCGTCTTAAAGAGGATTAGAACAACATCCGATCGGCGGCTTAGATATCCAGAAGGTTTTACTTGAATGGCCAAGACTTTGGATGTTCTACAGAACACTAACTGCTTTGTTTCCGCAGCGAATTCTCGGCCTGGCTTATAAGAAATATGGCTTGTTATCTCTGCATAGCTTATCTCCGGCTAATCGATTCCCAGCACCGCACCCTCAAACAACTCCTCAATAGTTGGCGGTCCTTCCCTTTCTCTTCCATGATAAGAGGTGGGAGAATCGTGATTGCTACAATTTCTTCTACCTGCGAGTATTTGAACCCTTTATTACGATTTTCTATACTCCTCCATTGAAAGCTTCGTGACATTTATAAGATGCCACAGTAACAATAACTTTCATCACCCATTGGAACGATGAACTTTAAGCAGTGGTGGATAGTGGAGTGACGACGTCCGTTGCGTAGATCAATCACGTCCAAGAATAGCACATTAAGGTGCGCGAAAATCAAAGCAATGAGAAGTATTGCATAATCGTCTTTCCTCCCACAATAGTGAATGAATAATTCTTCCCATGTAGTCATTATCTCACAGCTGGCCCCATGATAGGGCTATCATCGCCCGACTTGACTTTCGGACAAATTCATTAAAGTATGCTCTGAAAATATAGCTAATTGAACTCCCAGTATCGACCAGACTCGACGAACTTTGAACATTCCAATGAGATCAGAATCACAATTGCATCATTATGAGTTGATACACTCAAAGCGAGATCCAAGTTTGAAAGGTTATTTTGGTTTTTCCTTCTTCCAAGATCTACGTACCAATATGGCTGGCGTAGTCGACCTTGTTAGATATTCGCCATTCATTTATGACGCAACTTTCGCCGTGTCCCGCGTTCTCCGAAGCTTTTCTCGAGGTTGTGTTAACCCTTGCGTGGCTCACTCTGATTTCACGCAAATCCAGTGTTGACCGTGTATTAGCTTTGTGCTTAAGGCTCTCTTTCAAATATTCTTTGCAACTTTCCCTCATCCACCATCTTCACGGACTTAAGTATCTAGAGCGACAAGTATCTGTGTTATGCAGTGATCCCTGTGATAATCACAATACTTATTCTTGTTCCTCTTCTCCTTGGTCTCCAGCTGGTAGCGGCTCGGATTGGGTAGCGTATTTTAATCTTCTTATAAAGTTCCCAAAGTCCCCAATGCTAGAAGCAGGAAACCTTACCCTACTGCTTTTCTGTGGTTTATGGGAATTCCTATTCATTCCTCGCCTTCTTTGGTGGTCCTTCAATGCTTTTACTTTTTCGAACTACTATCAAGCTTTGCTTTGGCCTTGTTGTCGCTTCAGCGGCCTTCTCGATGCTCGCGACAATTTCGCTTTCTTTTCCTTATCGCCTTTGCATATCTATCGGCCCTATCATACAACTCTCACGAGGCTTCCATTTGGTTCCCTTTGTTAGCAGAGTTATATATTCCAAACTCATCATACTCCAATGCATTCTTATATGCCACTACAATCCCATACCATTCAATGACCTCACTAACCTCAAGACGAAATCTCTAACAAAATCAAAAAGATCTCTTGTTCTCTATACGAGAGGAATAAGTGACTACTCTCTTTTTGACCTCGAGATTAATCTTATCTTTGCTCAAAAATGCATCAGACAACGTTTCAAAATCCTTGATTGAGTTTGTCTCTAGCTGAAAACCAAGTCAAAAGCCTTTCAGATTAAGGTCATTGGAAAAGTTACGCAAACAATTCTCGTCATTTGTTTCCCCGAAGACTCATCGAAGCTTGAAACCTTGGACATGCTCCAGGGTTTCCACTCTAGCCGTCAAGAAATCCTTAAAGGCGAAATTTGGTTGAAATTGGAAGGAGGAAGGTATCTTCTTATCTTCGAAGCGAAAGGAGAATCCATCGACTTTCTCATGGTCGAACACCTTTCTCCTCGTCTTTGGATTGTCTCTTTGTGCTAACAACTCCTCCACCCCGCGGCGCTAAGCTCCTTTTTGCTAATCATTTCTTAAGCTTGAGTACTTGTTGCGCTTTGCCCAGAGTACGTCCGTTCCTGTCAAGACCTGGCCTCCTTGTTGAATGAACCCTCTCGTGCCTTGATCTTTTCGGAATGTCCTTTGTCGATTCGGACCTCCCTCCATTGCGCCTCATACGATCTGTCCCAGCTTCATTATCTCTTTTTGCCGTCAAGAAAACGGCATCATATTGGCTATTCCATGAAATCCATGAATCCGTGAACAGCTTCTATCCTCCTCATTTCTTCGTCTATCGTTACGGCTTCTCCAACGATCATCAATAGCTACGTACCTTCTTGGTGAATCATCAATCTCCGTCAGTTGTCCTCCCCACTTCACGAGCGTGAAAAAGCGGGCATTCTAGCTCCTTCCTCTTCTCGGTATGACTTTAAGGCGCTTGTTCTCTCTCTCCGATTCTTTATGTGGCTCTCGGACCGTTAAGTCGATGGGTGTCACCGATGCGATTGTTTCCACTGTCACGACTGTTGGGTATCTTGTGTGCACGATGGTTGTTGTTAGGTGTAACTTCTTGGATGTGTGCAGCGATGGTTCGATGTCGTTGACCTGTGTGGCCAAGTGGGCGGTTAGCTTGAACCATTGAGCGGGGTGACTTGGGTTGCCTCTGAGTATCCGCGCCCCGGTTTGATCGACTATCGCGGCATTCACGCATCCGCCATGTGGGTTATTAGCCGTGAAACTCTCACTCCTCTGCTTGCCATATCATCCTCTCGTTGAGTGCAGTTTGCTTGGATGTCGGCTGAGTTCTCCCTCGATGTCGAAACCTCCTGCTAGTGGTGGGGGTGGTAATCTATTCGGCAACACGTAATTCACCCTTGGATCGAGTCCTGCGAACGCGAGCATGGCGATGCGGTGACGACATCGACGTCGTTCTTCAAATCCCTTTTCGTCGAAGTTTGGACAACAACACTTCTCAAAAGTTCGAGTATTTGCTTGCTGATTTGATTGGTTCGTGGGTACATCCCATCCATCTCGGGTTGATTTGCACTTTGATGCCTCCATTCGTTTCTTTAGATTTCCTTTCAACAACTTTGTGAACTTTGCACGACTTTAGAGATCTTGACAACTCAAAAATAGTCTGAACCTTTCAACAACCTTCTAAAGCGTTAGCAGCTTCTGACTGCATTCGTTGTGAATCTTCCTGTGACTTCTCTAAAACGTTGACTTCAGCGACCTCGAAAGTGTTGAGAACTTCTATGACTTTGCATTGCGTTGTGAATCTTCACGTGACTTTTACGAAACGTTCGAAGAAAGCTTCCGCGACTCTCCCGAAAGTGTTTAGAACTCTGCGACTTTTGAAGCGTTGACTTCACAACTCTCTGAAAGCGTTCGAACTTCTGCGACTTTTACGAAACGTTCGGAAAGCACACAGCTCTCTGCGAAAGTGTTCGGAACTTCTGACTTTTCTTGGTTATCTTCTTTGCAATTTTCGAAAAGTTGCGATACGAGTGCTTCTTTCAAACGTCTTTGAAAACCTAGTTTAAAACACTTGAAAAAAACTTTCCACACAAACGGGGGGAGCACGATCTTTTCTCGTATCCCCTTAGTCGGCGCGAAAAGATGTTGGTGCAAAAACGATCACCCCAGCAATCTTCGAGATGCGAGAAAGCAGTCCAATCGGCTAAAGTTGATGAAGAATCTCCAAAGAAGTGATTAAAGGGTGGGGGTGCAGAAACACTCCGTGCTAAAAAGTCGCGGATGTTCCTATGCAAGTGTATTGTGGTGAAAAGAATAGAATGTGTACCTCCTTGGTTGAGATTTAAACTCTATATATAGGCCAAAGCAGATGAAACCTTAGGGTTTGTAGTTATCAAATAGCTCCCCTCCCATGTACACATCCCTATGGCGACTAGATTCATGCTAAACCCTAGTTTAACATAATCTTAGAGTATCTTAGATAACCTCTATCCAAGAATAATAATAAATACCGATACGGGGCTACAACTCTCGCAGTGTGTTATACTAGCCGACAGAGCATATTTGAATATGGACTGTCCATATCGGTCTCGAAAACGATCACGACCATCCAGCTTCACCAACAACATGATTGGATGGCTTACATTGAATCCATGAGCCCAAGCGGTATTGAAATATTCACTACCCAACAACGCGGGCCCCGCATGGTCGGCCTCCCCAAAGGGTGGCATAACATTGCCAAACCGTCCCGAAGCCAAAGCGGTATGGACGAAAAACCCTAATTAGGGTTTGCGGCACATTACATGTGTCGCAAAAAATCTCAACCATCCATCTTCTCAGGCATAGATGGAGGGTGTAGATATAGATTCAAAGGGCCCGAGCATGTCAACACGCTCATTGTAAGCCCACCTACACACATGACCGTCGGCTGGGGACCAACCATGGATGGTCGTTCCGGATCGTGCACCCAAAGTGGGCATGCCGCACGGCCAAAACCCTAATTAGGGTTTTGCATTGATCGCAAACGTCCATTTTCTCCACGATCGAATGGAGGGTTTAGGAGTCGACTGAGCAGGTCCAGTGAGCATCAACATGATCAACGTGGACCCATATATCTTCACACCCCGATCGGCCAAGGCATACCATGCCTGGTCGTTCCAATTCGCACGCCCAAACTAGCGTGGTCACACTTCCCAATCGCAAACTGATCTCGACCACTCAACTTCGCCGGACGAATTGAGTGGCTTAGATCACGTTCTTATGGGAAAGTAAGGTATATGCATGTACACCATCCTGCCACCTACACGCCGAACCAATCGGCCGGGACCGACCAAGCTTGGTTGTCCCGAAACGCGAGCTTTGAAGGGCATGACGCGGCATTTGCGGCACCAAACTTAATCAGAAATCAATCGACCGCTCCTATTTGCCGGACAAATTGAGCGGTCCCGATCACACTTTCACGGGACAATGAGGTATGGGCATGTATTGGATGCCGTCTACACGCATGCCCGATCGGCCATGCCAAAATCGTGTCCCAAGCTTGAATTCGACCAAGACTGAAAAGTGGTGCTTGCGCACCTCTTCTAAAACCCTAATTCCACTAACGATCATGATGAGTGTCTCAAAGATCATATCGTCCGTCCAACTTCATCGGCTTGGTTATCAACAGTCGGGAGTTAATTGGTCGGTGAGGCGTCATGGTGATCACCACCCATCACTTTACCACACCATGTGGTCGGCCAAGGGAGGACTTGCCCAAACGCAACCTCCCGAAACCATCACATGAAGTAGGTGGACATGAGGCTATTTTGAGACGCTCAAATAGCGATGCTTAATACATCTTGAATATACTCGATGCGGTACACACATAGAATACACACGATACTTCACAAGTATCGACTTCCTAAATAAATTAGTTATTTAATCTAGCATTACATGCTACTTTCTCGTGGGTCCCACGATCCACACACTCGAGACATCAATCATGTCAAAGGCGGGGGGTACATACTAGGGTATTGGTATGGCGGTTTACGGCGTGCGGCGCGCAACGCGCCATCACAAGAACGTGTCGGGAAGTCATAGACGATTAATGATGATGGGAGAAGTGGGCAAGGCGGGTCGGTGTGACACTAACACACGACTCCACTACTCCATCACTCAACTTTCTCCACTTCCCACGAGATATGAGGGTTAGGCTTAAAGACTTGTATAAATAGGTTCTCCTCCTATTTTCCAAACGGGAACAAGGCAAGACAAGACAACGAGAGGCAAGTGTTGATACAATCGTATTCAAACACCGGAACTGATATCTTACATCCTGCAAGCCAATTTAGATTTCTGATACAAGTCATACATAGCCAACACCTTCACAATCTCAACACCTTCTTCGCTCCTCCCAAAGATCAACCCCATATCCTTCACTTTGTGACCGAAACAAGTCCCGAACGGCCATTTCTTGGTTTAGGCCGGATTTGCAGTTTGATTTCTCGAATCTACAAGCACTCCCGTGCAGTGCATTTGTTTAAGGTTTAGACTCATTTCTCATCCACACACCCCAAATTACCAAAACCGGCAGAAATAGTTTTCACCCATAAATAACAGGCCCAATACACAAGGCCCAGTCCAGGAGTCAACTGACGACCGCTAACAATCAAAGGGGTCAATTTAACAGTCAACATCTATTCAAAATCAATTCCAAAGTCCACTTGTCAAGGTCAAGTTTGGTCAAAGGGTTAACCCGGTCAAGGTAAGTCAACTGATCCAAGGTCAGGTCAACGAGTTAAGTCAGTGAGTCAAAACGGGTCAAGACTGGTTAATGAGTCAACTCAGGGCTAGACTGATTCACCTTAGTCAAATATCCTAAGTCAGCTAAGGACAGAGTCAGACAGACAATCTGACTAGAATGACTAATAAGTTTAATACTTCTGCATAACCCATAGCTATTGCCCAGGCCAAAGAACTCTACTGCACAAACAAGATGCAAAAGTAAACACATAATTTCTATCAATCTACTTCTTAGACTTGAATCAAAATCCAATTCCATTACAATTTGTTCTAAGACATAACTTTCTTCATATTCATTAAACTTCTACCATAACCTCTTGTCACTTCATTACAACTCATCTCTTTCAATTCAATACCAAGATTCCCTAAATATCATCATATCTACACAACCACCACAATGCATTTCATCTCTATCTCTGTAGCAAAAGCTTAGATTCAATTCTACAATCTTGCACTTCCGGTTACGCCACCATTGCAAGGCATCCTTCTATACAGGATTACTGTAACAACAATCTTGAATCGCCTTGTATCTACTCAACCCCTTAGCATTATCAACTCATCCATTCTATAACTGCAACTACCTACAATTCAATTCAACAGTACCACTACCATAACCTCCCCTTCAATTACTGTTACATCTCCTATAATCAACAACACCGACCTTCATCTTCTTTTTGTTTACCAACAACTGATCAACAACAACATTAATTCCAACTCCAACTTTATTTTCAATTCAACCATCTCAACAGCAACACTCCAACCATCCAATTCAGTTCAGTTTCATCATCAAAGTCTCTTCCATAAACTGTATGCATACTAATCATAATCTGTACATCTAACCTGCAATATCTAATCATCCTTCACCAATCTCCAGCATCATCTTCATATTCACCATGACAAGACTACTTCGTCTAACTAAGATACTCATTCTCAAGGTCACCTCAATAAATCATCACCATCTTAAACTCATCACAAGAGCCAATACACCACAACCACCGTAAATACTCATCACCAACATACTTCTACATCTTTATATTCATCCTAAATTTCTAATCCAGGAACCCTAATTCCAAAATTGGGAAGAAACGAGAATCTAATCCTTAAGAACTCGAAATTAAACTTCATATAACTATTTAGACTTCAATCAAACACAAACCCATATGCTAATTGAATCAAAATTGTATGAATTGAACATTAAACAGAGAAACCCTAATTTACCTTCTTTAATGTCGATTCATCACCAAGACAGCTTCAGAACTTCAATTCAACCTCAATTAACTAAATCCAGTCCTCAATTCTTCCTAAACATCACGAAATCAACTTGAATCAAAACTACTAGAAACCCTGGCTTCAATTCAACATCAACATCACCTTCTTCTTCTCCTGGAACTCAAACAACCTCAATTCTAACTTCATCTTCTTTGATTCATCAAGCTACCTAACTTTCTATGAATATCTCACACATAAATAACTCAGTTCTTCTGAACTGAGATCGATAGTGAGAAAGAAATGAAGAATAGAAGAAAAGAAGTGAAAAGAAGAGATAAGAAGAAAAAAGAGAAAATGAATCTCTTCGACACGTTTTGGTGAAGATAAGGCCAACGAAAATACTTTAGGTACCCAGAATATTGATACGGGTAGCCAAGCGGTCTACGACCTAATTACTATTTTACCTCTTCATACTTATCCGATGATATCTTCTTCGTCCAGTGTCTGAATGACACGTTCGAGTAGTCTATTTCATTTCGTAACTATTCGTGATCTATTCGATGGTACTAATTTCGTATCTAGATCGTAGTTATATTAATTTCTATTAATTAACGTTCGTCTCTAATTGATCGAGTCATTAGCGGCTTAATCGTCTCTTGATCATCCATAGACCAGTCAAATAGCGTTGACGAGCTTGAGGGTCGTTACATTAGTGTCCTGGAATTCATTTCCATGGTCGCTTCTAATTTTCTTTAGCTTGCGACCTTGTTCGTTCTGTATTCTATTAACAATAATGTTGTGTTAGAAACTAACTTTTTCAGTTCGAACTAAATATGCGTTGCTATCTCAAGCATGTTTGTCAATGTTAGTGATCAAAACTATAAGTATTGATTTCCATTCTACTTATATCTAAGTCTCGGACTAGGATAGAAAGTGTAGTTGAGCTCTGACTCCATGGCGATCATCATACAAAGACGAAGAACTACTCAAGGAACTGGTGGAACTTCATCGACTAAAAGGTATGTGGAGACTTGAACTTATCTATCACTCAAAAGTCTATCTACTCTATCTCTATCTTGATACAAAAGTCGTATTCTATATAGACTTTGATTATACACATTTTCTATTTCGAGCCAGAGTTTATCTCGCTTATCTATTTCTCGAAATATGTGTTGGTAAGGTTTCGCTTTGGCCAAGTTCATCTTTACTAGTGAAGAAAGTCATATTAAGTTTCAATTACTTGAAAATTGCTTTGGTGAAAAATGGTTTGTGAACAACAACTATATAACGTCCTCTAAGAATGTTTCAATGATTGAAATGAGAGTTTAGAATATATAATTGTTGGATATAAACATTGTGGGATAACTCATACGTGTGTAAGTCCTTATTTCTTGAACCAAAGTATGCGTATTTTGCTGCTCAGGAAAACCGGAACAAAAGTCCGCGTACAAGTACGCGCACCATCGGAAGTTCACGTCCCGTGAAAATATGCTGGAGTTTGTGAACTGCGTACTTATTCCGCGTACCAGTATGCATACTTAAGTTGGTTATTTTCTAAAAACGATTATTCATGAACTTAAACTTATATAAACTAAGGAATGCATAATTTCAAACCGTGGCTATAAATTTCATGAATCGATTCGAGTGAATCAAATCATTTTTGCTTCGATTGTGTCTTGTATACTTCTATAAGATCTAAGCAATTGAAAAACTCTCTAACTAGTTCATTTGAGTTATTTGAACTAGTTATGGTAAAGAATAATATGGTTGATATGAAAGTGCTCATATGGCTAACCATTTGGTTAACCTCTTGTTGAACCAACTCTAGTGTACATGTTTGGGTACGGTTACACAAACCTAAATAAACGTGCATTTCATTTGTGTGTAACAAGCTAAGTTTAGATCTAACGGTTGAAAGATATTAGCTTGAATCTAATCAGGTTTTCATCTAACGGTGAATATTGAATGCTTTGTTACCAAGGTAACTTAGATTGCAAACCACGATTTGAAAGACTACATAAAGGAGAACTCTAACAACCCCAGGAAACCTAATCCCCACACCTCTTGTGTGATACTAGTTGTATGAGCTAGAGTCGATTCTACTTTAACCTTAGGTTTCTACCCGAGACCACGTACGTTAACGACTTGAAGACTTCATTGGGATTGTGAAGCCAGACCCAACTATTTTCTTTGTAGTTGCGTGATCTGATCTTGTTGTTTCTATCGTACTAAGTACAATCGTAAGATTGGCTTGAGATTGATTTCTCCGATAGGAAAGATATAAAAGAAGTCACAAACATCTTCGTCTGATCGTTTGTGATTCCACAATATCTTCTTTTGCTAGTTAATTAAGATTATTGTGAGGTGATTGATAATTCTAGGATGTTATTCGGGAATATATGTCTGGGTTATCAATTGGTTCCTGTTCACCTTGATTTATCAAAAGATGGAACAAAAACTTCGTAGGTATTTACGCGGGAGGCGATTTATATATTAGTAGACTTTTACGTGATGTCTGATTTGTTTATTAAAGTCTTCGACTTTGGGTCGTAGCAACTCTTAGTTGTGGGTGAGATCAACTAAGGGAATCAAGTGCGTAGTATCCTGCTGGGAACAGAGACGTAAGGAGCGCAACTGTACTTTGGATCAGTGTGAGATTGATTGGGGTTCAACTACTGTCCAGATCGAAGTTAGTTTGTAGTTGGATAGTGTCCGTATCGGCTTATTACAGTGTTTGTTCAATCTAGACTAGGTCTTGGGGTTTTTTCTTCATTTGAGGTTTCCTCGTTAACAAAATTTATGGTGTACGTATTTATTTCTTTTCGCATTATATTTTGTTATATAATTGAAATATCACGGGTTGTGCGTTGAATCGATCAATTTGGAAATTCAACCTTTGGTTGTTGATTGAAATTGATTGATCCTTGAACATTGGTCTTTGATACAGTTCAAATGTTTTCTCTTGTATTCAATTAGACTGTGATTTCTATTTGCTTGAGTAAGTATTGAATCGAAAGTGAGATATAACTTTTTGATATAATTTTATTAAGATTGAGTCCTACATACTAGTTGATTCTCTTAAAAGTATATCGGAGTTAGTCCATACAGATTGCTAAGCGAAATATTGGGTGTGGTTGTTGTACCCCCGCTTTTTCATGTTGAATTTATTAAGGGTTTTATTCTTTTGAGCTATAAAAGCCACCCAAGTGAATCTGGTGTAATCATCTACCATAAATAAAGCATACTCCTTCCCAGCAATAGTAGGTTGTTGAATAGTCTTGAAATGAGATCCATATGAATTAAATCAAGTTGAGCTTTAGTGAGAATATCTCGATATGATTTATGTGGAACTTTCGTTTGTTTACCCTTTTGACAGGCACCACAGACACCATCAATCTTAGCATTGATTTTGGGAGCACCTCTAACAAGTTCTTTGTTGATGATCTTAGTTAGAAGGCGATAATTGATGTAACCAAAACGTTCATGCCAAAAATGTGTAGATTCCACCTTAGTCAAATTGCAACAATTGCTAAACTGAGTATCTAAGAGAACAATTATTTTTACCATGAGTTCCCTGAAGAATTACTTTTCCAGTTTTGTATACAATGTCACATCCATTCACATTGAAGACAACTTGATGGCCTTTGTCACAAATTTGACTAACAGAAAGAAGATTAACAGTCATACCTTTAACGTACACCACATCATGGATTTCAGGAACGCCAGGTAGTTTGATCGTCCCCTTCTTGCTTATGTAGCAAAAACTCCCATCCCCGAATGTTACTGGACCTCCTTCAAAATTGCTTGAATTCACAAACCACGAAAGATCTCCAGTCATATGTTGGCTGCATCCACTATCAAGGAACCATTGAAAGGGTGATGTTGATTTTAGAGCAAAAGCTCCCATACTAACACTACTATCCCGTTTGGGTTTTCTTGTTAGATTTGTACAACTTTTAAGAGTAGTAAACAAATGTTCAGCTTTCTTGTGAAGATCACTAGCAACCTTTAAACTTTGCTTGAAAGATGTACATGTATGTTGAAAATGATTATGTGAACCACAAAACATACATATACCAACATCTTTAAACTCATATGAGAGGTTCTGAGTTGCATCAGGTTTCACAAAGCCTAAACCTCACTTATCTCCTGAGTTTCGATAATTCTTCAGGGAAGAATTAAAGGAGTTTTCCAAATCCATTGAAGACACTTTGACAAACTTCAAATCCTTATATTTTGCAATATGTGTAACAAGATCGGGGTGATCGGTTTGTTCATCCAACTTCTTAGAGATTAACTAGCTCTTGGAAGCGTTCTCAAAGATCGAGTTTTTGATATAAATTTCGCAATGAAGACCATCAATTTTCCTTATCAATCGCCGTTTTTCTCGACAAAGATTTTTGATGATTTTTTCTAGATCAAAGCATTCAACCTCATCGATGGTTTCTAAAACACACTCGGAGTTGAGTAGATCTAATTTTGGTGAAGTGTTTATGGAGACTTTATTATTCATAGAGTTATATTTATACAAACAAAGACTTATGAGGTCTTAAACGTGTTTGCCACTGCTTTCGATACCAACTGAAAAAGCGGGGTCTAACAGCACGCCAATATTTCGTTTAGGCAATCTGTATGGACTAACTCCAATATAATTCCAAGAGAATCAACTAGACGGCGGACTTCGATCAAAGGAAAATATATCTAAGAGTTATATCTCTGTTTCTCAATGTAATCGACAAATCAAGCGGATAGAAATCCGTGAGCACGATTATTATGAAAAATAACTTGAGCGGTACCAAAGACCAATGTTCAAGTGTCAATCAATTTCAATAAACAGCCAAGGTTGGATTTACCAATTGATTGAACTACGCACAACCTGTGATATTTCAATTATATAGAAAATATAAAGCGGAAAGAAATAACACACACACGAAGTTTTGTTAACGAGGAAACGCAAATGCGGGGAAAACCCGGGACCTAGTCCCGATTTGAACACCATCTTGTATTAAGCCATTCGAGACTCTAGCCTACTACAAGTTAACTTCAAATTGGAATGTAGTTGAGCCTAATCAATCTCACCTGTGATTAAGGTACGAGTCGCGTTCCTTACGTCTCGAATCCCAACGGGACTCTACGCACTTGATTCCCTTGGCTGGTCTCACGCACAACTAAGAGTTGCTACGACCCCAAGTCAACGACTTTACAAAGAAATCTGTCTCCCACAGAAAACTCTATTCTGAGAGATAAATCTGTCTCTCACAGAAATACCTACGAAGTTTTTGTTCGTCTTTTGATAAATCAAGGTGAACATGAACCAATTGATAATCCGGTCTTATATTCCCGAAGAACAAGCTAGAAATAACAATCACCTCACAATAACTTGACTATATGGTAGTAGAACAAGTTATTGTGGAATCACAAAGAATGAGACGAATAGCTTTGTGATTACTTTTTATATTTTACCTATCAGAGATAAATCTCGAGCAAATCATAGAGAAGATAGTAATCAATACGATATAAAAAAGTAAGATCAGAACACACAAATACAGAGAAAATAATTGGGTCTGGCTTCAGAATCCTAATGAAGTATTTACGTCGTTAACTCTAATGGTTTTAGGAAAAACTTAGGTTAAAGGAGAATCGACTCTAGTCGCAACTAGTATCACACAAGAGGTGTGGGGATTAGGTTTCCCGTTATTCTGTTCTCCCTTATATAGTCTTCAAATCAGGGTTTGATAACTTTGGAACAAAGCAATCAATATTTACCGTTGGATGAAACCTGATTTAAGATTCAAGCTAATATCTTTCCACCGTTAGATGAAATTAGCGTGTTACACACAAATGAAATATACCTTCATTTAGATATGGGAAACCGTACCTAAACGTGAGTTGTCTCAATAGAAGTTAACCGAAGTTAGCCATATGCATATTTTTGTATTAACCATGTTCATCTTAAAACTTCTACATCAATTGATAATCAAATGAATCTAATTGATTTACTCATAGAGTTGTTTAATTTTTTATATTATCATAGAAGTATACAAGACACAATTGAAATAAAATAGGATTAATTCAAAAGAATCAGTTCATGAACATTATAGCTACGGTTTGCAAGGATTGCATTCCTTAATTTATAAATATATTTGTTCATGAGTATAAAATCATACTTCAATAGTTAAATCAGTTTGCGAACGGGTATGCAAACTTAAGTACCATGACTTAAACAGTTGAATAAGTTTGCGAACGGGTATGCTGATCGCGGTCGTAAGCGTCAAAAATAAATTACACTTTCTTACTACTCAAAATATAAATATAGCAAGGGCAAGAAAGGATCGATCCTGAGAGGGTCTAGGTTGTCAAATTGTTATGGTTTCCTATATAAGTAACCGGAAGAATTTATGATTGTGTAAATAAAAATAAACAAAAAGCAAATAAAGTACGCAAATCAAGGATGTGAAAATATTGGGTAAAGGTTTCATCTTCAATTGTAAACAAGTTTATGAATATATGAATAGAATTCATATTTAATCTCGCTATCATCAAAAGCCATAGAATACCTTATTGCCAAGAATACTCAGTAAATTTCTTAAGTTATCAACACACATTAGAGCCTAAGTATGTGAAATCTACCTAAAGAATAACCTAACGCCTTGCGCTAATCAAGTTCAATTCCTAGGAGCATTAAGTTTGAAATAGGCTAATCAATGCAATTGTAATCGTTGCATAAAACAATTCGAACAAAGGTCAATTTCTACATATGATTACAAGGATGTATCACTACAACCTAGAATCATATCATGCTACTTGTATTCAAGGTTATCGCTCGATGAAAACCTAAAATAGCTATAGATATGGATGTGAGTTCAATCAATTCTAGACTCGACTAAACATACATTCAATCATATTGCAATACTTCAATCATGCAATTATTATAACCCGTAGAAAATCAAAAAGCGATAATATTGAGAGAAAACTAATTCATAAAAATCATAACTTGGTTGCAAAATCCAACTACATCTTCAACCAATAATAAAAACTTAGTTACTCATGGCATAGGAGTTCATAGCAAGAAGAAGGAGAAAACCTATCATGTTTCTAAACCCTAGAACCAAAAGTATGAGTTCTCCCTAATGGAGATATATCTTTAGGTTTAGAGAAAAAGTTCTATTTATATGCTTTTCTCCCCATAAGGATACTTTCCCAAAATTAGGTTAATTCTTCTCAAAACCCGTCTCCAAGTTGGTCCACCAAGCCCGGGAGTGAAAAATATGTCTCTGGAATTTTGGGTCCAGAAAAGCGTCGCCGGATTGATGACGTCATCACGGAATCCGGTCGTAGGTCGCCCGGAATCCGTCCTCAGGAAAATTATCTCCGACCACCTGAACTTGCCTCCGACTCTGGAAATTGTCACAAGACATTTTACACTTCCGGTATCTTAACTGCAGCTTCTCTGAATTCATACATTCCAAAAACCATCCAAACCACTTCTCTCTCTTTTTCGAACGCACCTAAAAGCGTGTCATGTAGCTTATATTTCCGGCCGCCAACTCTTCCATTCGACTCATACCCCTTTCACGATTCAATGAAACATTACGATTCACACTTACGGTTCCAAAATCCGGCTACTGGAACTAGGCTCACCGGTGCACCAATTTTCTTTGCGTTTTGCCCGCGATTTTTGCAATTCCCTACTGACTTCATATCAAACTTGCAAATCCTATCACTGCGGCTCCACAGCACATCAAGCATAACACTTCACCTAGCTGTTGCACCAGCAATTGCATCACCAGCACTACCATCTAGCAGCATAACTCAGACATCCATCTCTGTATATCACAAGCTAGCCACAATCTTCCCATGACAATCACCAGTTCCGCTAAACGACATCCAGCACCAACCCATGAGCCATTCTCTGCCACACTCCCTGAAATTTCCATCCACTTCGACACATCACAGCTGCTACCCAACCACCGGTGCATTCAAAGCTCAAACCCACATCATCTCGGCACTTCCTCACTTTGCCCGAATCGAGTAACACCAGCTCCACCTGCAATATCTCAAGACCAACAGCATCACCACTGCCTGTTTCAACCCTCACTCCATCAATCCAACACCATAGCACAGTTCAATTTGAGCTTTACTCACTGAGCTGCACAACCAGTTCCACTCACAGCTGCAACTCAATGCCTGCAATTCATACAATATCAATTTCTGCATCATTTCCTCGCCTTAGCTTCAATTACAACCACAGTTTCATTGCCTCCATTCAGGCCACAGCTCCAGCTCTGTAACCCACCAATTCTGTATCTAGCCTGCATCTGCAATGTCCTTTCATCCTTTCCAACACCACCAGTTCCTCCTGCAGCCTTCATTTCATTCTCAAGCCTGTAGTGACATATCTGCCCAACCATTTCAATGCAATTTCAGTGGCAGTAGCACCACAGTTCAATATTTCAGCTGCAATTAATCCCATGAAACTCAACTCCATTTTCCTGCGGCTACAACTAACTCACCCAGCCAATTCACCTGTAGCTACACCATCAGTTCCCATCACAATTCAGCTCAAGACCCATTGTCATAGACATTAGCACAGCTGCTCAAGACCCATTCTCTCCACAGACCCGACATCGGCTTACTATCATCTAAGTTCGGCGCATCGAGGCCAGCACCACCTCATTTCAACATAACGACCGCTCTAACATCTTCTCTGTTCACGGCTCGGCTTATCTTGCAACTCCAACCAGAACCAACACTTCCACATTACCTCCTGCGGCTTGACAAATGGTCACCATACACGACACCCATGGCTAGAGCGGCAACAATGGAGGAAACATTCACTCGAGCCTTTTACAAGCACATTGTGTGCCGAGATACGGAACTCCGTTTTAAGCTTCTTTGGGTGACTCTAAAACTCCTTGCTCCTTCCTGCAACATTCTAGCACAAACCCATCGACCCTTATGATTGCGGTGCTTGGAAACTTCATTTAATCCTCTCCATTGATCATCAATAACCAACGGAGTAACAACGTTCTGCTCCTTGTTTTTCGGCCAAACAAACTCGAATACATGTTCCTTCTTCATTAAAGGCTTCAATGGCTAACCTAAACCTTGGAAAACGACCACAAGAACCTTGGCTCAAATGATGTAATGACTTGTGCACTGCTGCTCTTGTTTAGTTTTCTCGATTCAAAATAAAGAGAAAAAAATGTCTTCTCTTGATTGAATTATGGTATAAGTGGTGGATGGATAAATGCACCCATAGTCTTAGACAAGGACCACCCCGGACTGGTTGGCTCTTAACCTTTGCCAGGCTCCCAATAGTGTTAGCCGATGAAATGACCGGTTTACCATTAAGAGTTCTTCTTTTGCCCATAACTTCTTCATACGAGCTCAGAATGACTCCGTTCTTTCGCCATTGGCTTTGTCTTTTCGTGCTCTTCGAGATGATGAGAAGAAATCTTGGATTTGAGCGAGTTCCACTTCCTTTTGCCCCAATGACTCCAAAACACCTAAATAACTCAAAAGCAAAAATAAGATACATAATTCACACGAAAACTCGCAAAGAAAGCATAAATACTAGATATTAAATACGGTGTATTCTACACCTATCATATGCAAACTTAACTTCCGGTCCTGAATTCTATCAAAACAGTTCGTACACTTAGTACACAATCCGTAATGTATCCAGACATGGGTTTTAGCTCTTAAATCCCATTTCAATCATTGAAACATTCTTAGAAGACGACAATAACTGTCTCACACAAACTATTAGCCAATAAGCAATTTTCAAGTGATCGAATGATCAATACGAAGCATTCCGAGACTACATCAAATGACTGTCTCACACAAATCATGTAAGATGTTACTAGGTGATTTTCACATGATCATCTTTTGACTTTCGTCAATAATAATGATGAACGTAGTTAAAGCAAAAAGCTTTCCAACACATATTTCGAGAAAGATATAAGTGAGTTAAACTCAGCTTGAAATATCAAATGTGTATAATGTAAAGTATATATAGCTATACGACTTTTATCTCAATAGGAGATAGAATAGAATAGATTTCTAAGTGATAGATGAGTTCAGGTCTCCACATAACTTTTGTTGATGAAGTTCCACAAGCTCCCCTTAGTGGTTCTTCATGTTTAATCGATGAACGTCGTGAAGTCTAAAGCTCAACTACACATTCTATCCTAATCCGAGACATAGCTATAAGTAGACTAGAAATCAAGACTGATAGTTTTGACAACTAAACTTGATAAACAAGAATGAGATAACAACGCTTGCGAGTTCGACCGAGCAGTGCTCTAACATGATTAGAGTATGGTAGTTGAGTATCAGACATCACTGAATAACCCTTGAACATTGAAGACTGATGATCACATAAATACATTTGAAAAAATTCATCGACAAAGAGGTATGTGAAGACCGAACCATCCTACTTATTCACGACATTACTATTCTATATGTATGAGACTATCAACTTGTTTGTTTGCGGCTGACTCGGCGTCTGGGTCTGAGTCAACCCCTGACTCGCCCCGAGTCAGCAGTTAGAGTGTTTGTTTTGCACTTATTATAATCCCTGACTCGCGAGCTGACTCGCCACCAACCTCTGACTCGGACCCTCTGGACTCAGGTGTGAAGACACCCCTGACTCAATCGCTCAAACACCTGACTCGTGTTAATATACAAAAATAACCTCGATCCTTTAAATTATATATTTCATTTCCTTTCTCTTTTCTCGTTTCTTCCGTCCAGGTTTTACCATGAGAGCAGAGATGGAAGATGGGAAAAACCCTAGATTTGATGTCTCCTTCGTCCCTCTCTCAACAAATCTACTAATATCTCTTACTAATCATCTCCTTCATCAGTCTCAACCAATCTCTCCATTCTTTCAACTCATGAGCTTGTTTTAAAAGAGTCATCAACATCAGGTATAATTTCAACATCCATAATTCTTCGTCCATATGTTTTGTATCATTTTAATAATTGGCATTTCATTGTTGTTGATGATTTTGGAAGATGGGGTTTTTGATGATTTTGGGAGATGGGTTTTTTTATATATTCTGATTTGAGTTCTTAATTGGCTTCAAGGGGAAGGAAATAAGGAAGAGGGACGACGATTAAAGTTCGTGAAGGTATAATAATTTCGTTCCCTGTTGTTATCTTTTAGAGCCAGGGGTTTCCTATGCACATACACACTTGATTACTCTGTTCTTTTAGGATGGTTTTCATTGCTGGTTGAGTATTTGATAGATGTTTTTTTTAGCTTTTTGATGGTGTTTGTGAAAATGCCAAGGAGAGAAGTATGATAATTAAACATGATAGCATATGGATTTTGGTTCCACATTATCTTCTTCTAGATTTTTGTTTTTATCTTTGTGCTGTTTAGTATTGTAACTCTTGCATTTGCATTAATGTCATGTTCAATCTCAGTTTGTATCTTGTAGCATTCTGCAGTTGCGTTTTTTGTTTGTATTATAATCTAAATTTCCTTTTCCTGTGTGTGTAAATTCATTATTAAGCCTGTCTGGTGTTGATATTGTCTCTGGCATTAATTTGATAATCCTTGGTCAATTCAGAAAACAAAAGTCTATTTGTCCCTATCTCTGCATCTTTTCACTAAATTGATGCCATTCTTCTATTATATATGCCACCACAGTGGTGATAATGATCTTTATGACAGGTTGCAGAACGTAAAGCAACATGGCATTTCATTGTTGTTGTCTTCTTTACTGTACTTCATCGTAACACCATCATTCGTTTGTTTTCAAGTCTCCTCTTTAGGCTTTTAGCCCATTAATCAATTAGGAGATTTTGGTCACTGTAATAATATATATATTTGGTGTCCCCATGTAGTATTAAAGTCCACTTGGACTCTTCAAAGACACTAAATCCCAAAACCAAGATAGATTTATCATCATCATAACAATAATGTTGCTCTCCAAGAATACCTAAAGTGGAGAGCACCATTTTAGGGAACCCCACCCTTTTACTTTGTTTTTCCTTTGATGAATAATCAATCTGCTTCACATAGTCCTTCTGCTCTCATGATAATGGAATGTGCAACATACAAAGAAATTAACCGTATCGCGATCGTCTGCTTGATAGATATCGATATCAATATCAATATCAATATCAACATCTTATATTGTTCAATACGCATATACTAATGAAAATGAAAATGAAGTGGTATAACTAGTTCATCTTTGTATATGGAATAGTGATCATTACTTTTGTATGGTGCGGTAGTAACATTAGCTCGGTCTGTGAGACCGTTGTTGCCATCATTACTTTGTTTTTCCTTTGATGAATAATCAATCTGCTTCACATAGTCCTTCCTGCACTCATGATAATGGAATGTGCAACATACAAGAAATTAACCGTACGTAGTCGTCCTGCCTTGATAGATATCGATATCAATATCAACATCTTATATTGTTCAATACGCATATACTAATGAAAGTGAAAATGAAGTGGTATAACTAGTTCATGTTGTATACGGAATAGTGATCATTACTTTTGTATGGTGCAGGTAGTAAATTATTTTCTGAGAAGTATGACTGCACTATCACCCAAAAGAAGTTGAGAAACCACTGGGATTACTTGCGAAACCAATATGTCACTTGGTCCCGTCTCTTAGCAAGAACCGCGCATGGGTACAACGCGGAAATGAACACTTTTGATTGGACTGAAGTGCAATGGTCTGAATTTGACAAGGTAAGAGACTGTTTCAGTTTTGTTTGGACTTTATGATTGAATTAAATTTATTTCTACTAGATGTCAGTTGTAACTAATAGGTATTGATTACGCTTTGGTAACTCATTAGTGTTCTGGCTACCTCCTTAACTGCAATATTGAATTCCCACTTGATATGAGAATGAGACATTTGATATGAATGACACACAGGTGGAAGTGGAAGTGGAAGTAGAAGCGGAAACGGAAGAAAATGCACCTCGTATGTTTGGACGACAAGAGCGAGATATATGAACAACTTACGTGATGAAATAGCTAGTCTCCTTCGGATTTTGTTGGTCTTTTATGTTTGTAGGAATGAAATCTTTAGATTTTATTGTTTTGTAATGTTTAATTCCATCAAAAAGGGAAGTTGTTTAGACTGGAATGGAACAATATGTGATGTTTCAGTAGTGATAAATGTTATGATTTGAAATGTGCAGAAGGGCATTTTTCTGTCCAAAAAATCCAGTCATCGACTCGGGTCGACTCATAAAACAAACATATTTTCTGACTCAGACCTTAGTGAGTCAGATCCAGATGAGTCAGGTGATTTCACTCAGATCCAGACGACTCAGATCCAGATGACTCGAGATCGAGTCAGCTGCAAACAAACGAGGTGTATGTCGTACGACTTTTAGTAGATTTAATAATGCAAATAATGAGTTTCGAGTCAAGCTTGTCTTGTTAAACATCTCGAAATATGATTCAACCAATGGATGTTCATATAACAATATTAGTTAAGATTTTTTTTTTTTAATCAACAACTATTTTGTTTCAAGTTAATCATTTAGAAATTGCCCAAGAAATGAACTATTTTGTTTCAAGTTTTTCAGAACTATTGAAATCTGGACACATGATAGGTACACATACACAATACGCGTACCCTAGACATCTAAGTTCCGGAGCATATGTAGGTACCTGTACCCATTACGCGTACCCCGAGGTTCTGAAATTCGTGAATGTGGGGAGGTATGCATACCCAATACGCATACCCCAAGGGTATGAGTTCGTGAATATCTTAAGGGTATGCAAACCTCGTACGTGTACCCTAGCTCCCTGAAATCGCGAACTGGTACGTGTATCCCTACACATACATACCTACCCAGTACGAATTAAGCAGACGCTCACAAACTATTGATAGACACATTTTTGTGTCTAAGTTGTCCTCAATTTTCTTTATGTTGGTACTCGATTTTGTACTTATTATGATGTATTGTGTGTTTGTAGGTATTTTTGGGAAATAAACATTTTGGAAAAATCGGCTCGAAAAATTATGCGGAGCACCCCTGGAGGACATTTGCTATGCGGACTCTCACTTTGGTTAAGGGGCACCTCAATTACTAAGGGGCACCTCAATTACTATTTACATCCAGGGGAGCCAAATGTTATTCGCACCCCCATCTCTGTTAGGGGGAGGTCGTCCCCTTCATTTGAATTTCCGGTTTGGGCGGGAAACTGTTCACATGCTATGACAGAATTAAGGTTCGCAGTTTGGACGGGAATCAAAGAGACTCAATGGCTGTTATTTGCTGGGATGACGTGACTAGTCTTAATAGGCAGGGTATGGTTGATTTCGTCAGCTAAAATTGGCTAGATACTCGGTGAGAAGAAAACATAGGACGGGAGATATTCACGAGTTTGCACGAGATATTCATGGGATTTCCTGTGCGTATTAGAGGATAGCGCGTGTCTTAACAGAGTTTTACTCCAACTGGGACTGTGTTGGGAGTGTGTCAACACCAGGAAACGCGTGAAGAGCTAAATAAAGAAAATATTATCCGTGAACTGCAGAAAAGGATTTTGAAGATATATGGAGTTATTCCGAAGATTTCTGGGATGTTGGGAGTATATAAAGGCTTTACAGGAGTCATAGAGTGGTTACAGAGAGTTTGGGGAGAATTTAAAACATCACAGAGGCGAGAAATTTGAGTTGCAGAGAGTTACAATTTCTGCTGCTGTCCAAGAACATGAAGAACAAAAGACCCTCAGAAGCAGTCGTTTTTCTACAGTGACAACGACAGTTAGGTTTTATCGTTCTCTGTAACAGTCCGGTTTGTAACAAATATAATTGTTACAAACTCGGTTTTAATTATTTTCACCCATTTTCATCATTTGTAAACCCTTTGAGCAATAACAATGATTTTTGAGCGTGTTTCCAACATGATGATAAGCTAATTCTCCCACAACCAAGGCAATGAGGAAGCTATTTATGCATGAATAATTGGTAACTATTTTATTTTCTCTAATTTATAATTTATAATTCACTCAATCACTGCTTTTGCGGAGTTTTAAATTGTTTGCGTAATTTTCTTAATTAGTTGAGATTCAATCTGATAGGTTATACTTTGTTTAGTCAATTGATAATCTATGCTTAGGGAATACAATTGATATTTGAGAATTTGCCTGATTATTTTTGAGTTAAGAAATAAGGGACTTAAAAGATAATTAGAGTTTTGGGTTATTTACCATCATTCATTCATGTGTAATAGTGGAATCAATGTCTTGGTTATTTTTAATATCTTGAAATCAATTTTGCATTAAGTTCTGTTTGTTTTTTTTTTGAGTTGTATAAGTCTAAAATCTATTGCTTTCACAAGTCTCAGCGAACCTATTACTACAATAACAATAAAAAAATCTTATCATTTTTGGCACCGCCGACGCGGAATTGTCTTTAGGCTAGAGTTTTTAGATTTATTTATTTTTATTTTTTTTAGGTTTTTATTTATTTGTTCTACTTTACGTTTTTGGGTTTTTGACTTTTTACTACAGATTTTGGAATTTGGAGCGAAAGAAAAATTTGCCAAAGCTTTTGGTGAATACTTAAAGATTTGGAGTTAAAGACAAAGCGAAAAGAGCGAAAGAAAATTGAAAAAAAAAAGAGAGATTTGTATTAGATTTTGTATTTAATCTTTTAGATTTTTTTTTTTTTTTTTAGTTTTTAGAAATTGTATTAGGATATTCTCTATTTTTGTTATTTTTATTTTTGCACTTTCCTTTTTGGACTTTGGACTTGGACATTCTTTTATTTTTAAACCCTACGGAAGGGTAGTTTTAAATATAAACTGTTTGCAGAGAAGGACGGCGATTACGATATCGCCTCGGCCCCTTGGGTTCGTCATGGCATAGGAGTCGTGGCCCGAGTCGACTACAACGGTTCATCCCCCGTCTGGAACGGGAGGTAAGTTTGTCGAAACACTCGCGAATCCCCTGTCAGCGGGTTATTGTATTCATTCGTTTACATATATGTCGAGAATTGAATACGGCTGCTTTAATTTCCTAGTAAAGGGCAAGGCCTGGCCATACAAGATAAGGGTTCGTATTTCATCACCGTTCTCATCTTGCCCGCCTTAGGAAAATGATACCAAACGCGAACCCAAGCTTAAAATACTGACTAGAACGAGACTGATAGGGTAACGAGCTTAATAGGAAAGTCATTCAAAAAATATTGGTTACTCTTTTAAGCATACTTCGAAGTTCATGATGGTTTCTGTAAGTTGAATGCGCCGCCTTGTAATGCCGGTGATGCCTTGGGTATCAAAGCTCCACTAAGATTCCCTCGTCTCTATTCAACTTACTTTAACTCAGATTGATTCCAGAGGGGTTTGCTTAAATTGTAATGAATTACCTTTCGAAGGATTAGAAGCTGGTCTATAAACAATCTAAGCGGAGCCATCATGCTTTTTGTTTGCTAGAAATTGCTAGGTTTGATATGGTGGAGTCAGCCTTGTTTGTGTTTGCATATAACTTCCCTTCCTTTTAGGACTTTTCTTTTTATTTTGTTTTTTTCTAGTGTATGACCGAGGTCATTAGAGAACGGGCTTGGAAAATAAACACTCTAGGTCGTTTGATTAGTGACAAACCTAGTAGTTCTTTTTGTGAAGGCGGGGAGATCGAAGACTCTTCTTTTGAGAGCCCTGTCTTTGGAAATTTCAGCTTTGAAAACTTGACAATTAGTGAAGAAAGTCTTCCTAGTCCTTTGGTAGTGCCAGAAATGACAACTTTGAAAGCTTTGTTAAACCCAACTAGGACCTCTCGTCCGTCTTGTATCAAGTTAGCTGAAACTGAGGCAAATTATGAACTCAAACCTGGGACTTTACAGATGCTCCCAATCTTTTTAGGGAAAGAGAATGAGAACCCCTATTTTCATGTGAGGGAATTTGAGGAAGTTTGTAGTACTCTGAAAATTAAAAACCTAGGAGATGACGCGTTGAAACTTAGGTTATTCCCCATTTCCTTAGATAAATCCATATCTTGGCTGTATAGTTTGGCTTCTGAGTCAATTGAAACCTATGACCAACTTACATCTGCCTTTATACAGAAGTTTTTCCCACGACACAAAACATCGTCTATTAAGACACAAATCTGTAGTTTTGCCCAATAAGAGGGAGAATCTTTATATAGGTATTTAGAAAGTTTCAATGACTTAATATCTCAATGTCCTCATCATGGTTTAGAGAAGGTTAGGTTAGTTCAGATCCTCTACGAGGGTTTAGATTATTCAACAACAACCATGGTTGAGTCCTTATGCACAGGTGGGAGAATAAAACTGTTGATGAAGCGATGACATTTTTGAATGAAATCGCCGATAAGACCCAACAATGGGAAAATATTAGGGAACCCCAGAAAACAATTCTTCTAAGTATAGGAAATGTCAATAGGGTAGAAGGATCTTATGAGTCAGATGCTAAAATAGCAGCCATAGCCAAAAGGTTAGAAGCCTTAGAATTAGGTCATTCTAGTGGTACTAGCGGAAGAATAGAGCCTTTTTGGGAAGGCCATACTGTTGAGGAGCAAGCCAATGCTCTTTATAACAATACTAGGTTTGATAACCAACAGAAGTTTGACCCATATTCAGAAACCTATAACCCTGGCCGGAGAAACCATCCTAACCTTTCTTGGTTTAAGGGCCAGAATCAAGGTCAGTCTAGTAACGCTCAGGTTCCCCCAGGTTTTGGCTATACTAAGAATCCTTCAGCTCCGGCACAGTTTCAGAACCCTTCAGATAAAAAGATTATGAGTTTAAAAGAGTCTCTTGCTTTGTTAACTAGCAACACTTGTGCGGTTTAAAGTAATCTGTTGCTCAAGGTTTAGAAGAAAATAAGAGAATAGGTCAGGGCTAACTCTCGAGCTATTTCCGAGTTGAAAACCCGGAGTTAGTCGGATAAATGAGTCTTTAAGAGAAAGAGGTAAGTTTCCTAGTCAAACTCAACCCAACCCTAGAGGAATTAATGAAATAGGTGAAAGACCATCCGATCATGTGAATGTTATTAAAACCCTCAGGAGTGGTAGAGTGATAGACAACAAGGTTGCCATGCCTGATAGTGAACATGCTATAGTTCACCCTTCTGAACCAGAAACTGAGGAGACTGATAGAGTCTCTAAAGAGACCAATGAGGGTCATATTGAGTCCGGCTTTGTTCCTATAGCCCCATTTCCACAGCTGCTAGTTTCAACTAAGAGGGAGTCCACCTTTAATGATATATTGGAGGTTTTTAAGCAGGTAACTATCAACCTTCCATTATTAGATGTAATTAAGCATTCCCGCTTATGCCAAGTTCCTTAAGGATATGTGTACGCGAAAGCGAAAGCTTAGTGTCCAGAAGAAAGCCTTTCTAGCTAGTCACGTGAGTTCCATTATTCAGAATACCACTACTCCTAAGTATAAAGACCCAGGGTCCCCTACCATTTCTTGCACAATAGGTAAGTACCGTGTTGAGAAATCTTTGCTTGACTTAGGAGCCGGTGTTAACTTACTCCCATGCCATGTGTACCTTAAGCTAGGACTTGGTGAGATGAAACCTACCCGGATGACACTCCGCCAGCTGATAGGTCCGTTAAAATTCCTCGTGGTGTAATCGAGGATGTTCTTATAGAGGTCGACAAGTTTATATATCCATTGGATTTTGTTATCCTAGATACCCAACCTGTCCCTGACCCAAAGAACCAAATACCAGTGATTTTAGGTCGCCCGTTTTTAGCTACATCCAATACGATCATTAACTGTCGAAATGGTATTATGAATTTGTATTTTGGTAATATGACTATTGAGCTGAACATTTTTAATATTAGTAAGATACCGTCTGAACTAGATGACTCGAACATAGAAGAGGTGAACATGATAGGAACAATAGTCGAGGAGTCATTACCAAACACTTTGTTAGAAGATCCATTAGAGAAATGCCTATCTCACTTTGGGATTGATTTTGATGATGATAATGTGATTAATGAGGTGAATGCCTTGTTAGATTCAACCCCTTTGTTAGACACTAGTAATGGATGGAAGCCTAAGTTCAAACCACTACCAGTTTCTAAGTCTACCCTAGTTCCTTCGTTAGAAGAGCCTCCTAAGTTGGACCTTAAACAACTACCAGATACCTTGAAGTATGTGTTTTTAGTCCTATCTGAAAATTTACCTGTAATTGTAGCATCTGACTTGGAGAGTGATCAAAAAAGTAGGCTAGTAACCGTCCTTCAAAACAACAAGGAAGCTTTAGGGTGGACCATAACAGACATTAAAGGTATAAGTCCTACTGTTTGTATGCATCAGATCTATTTAGAGAGTGACACCAAACCTTCTAAGGAGATGCAACGTAGACTGAACCCAAATATGAAATAAGTAGTTCGAACTGAGGTTCTTAAGTTGTTAGATGCAGGCATTATCTACCCCATTTCAGACAACAAGTGGGTCATCCCCGTTCAGGTTGTTCCCAAGAAATCCAGTATTACTGTAGTCCAGAATGATAATAATAAGTTAATCCCAACCCGAGTGACCACGGGTTAGCGTGTTTGTATTGACTATAGGAAATTGAACAAGGTCACTAGGAAGGACCACTTTCCCCTTCCCTTTATCGACCAGATGCTAGAGAGATTATCAGGACATAGTCACTATTGCTTCTTAGATGGCTACTCTGGCTATAATCAGATCGTTATTTCCCCAGAAGACCAGGAGAAAACCACTTTTACCTGTCCCTTTGGTACCTTTGCGTATAGACGCATACCTTTGGGCTATGTAACGCCCCTGCGACTTTTCAGCGCTGCATGATGAGCATATTTTCAGATATGGTAGAACGGTTCTTGGAGGTCTTTATGGATGATTTTTCAGTGTTTGGTTCATCTTTCGATGAGTGTTTGCATCATTTGTCATTAGTGTTGACTAGGTGTAAGGAAAATAATCTAGTGCTTAATTGAGAGAAATGTCATTTCATGGTTCGATCAGGAATTGTTTTAGGGCATATCGTATCTTCTAAGGGTATAGAGGTAGATAAATCCAAAGTTGACCTTATCAAGACTTTACAGGTCCCAAAAACTGTCAGAGATATTAGGTCATTCTTAGGGCATGCAGGTTTTTATTGTCGATTCATTAAGGATTTTAGCTTGATTTCTAGACCTCTTTGCAATTTTCTTGCAAAAGATGTTAAGTTTGTCTTTGATGATGCTTGTTTAGAGGCTTTTGAGAAGCTTAAGACTTTACTCACTACCGCCCCCATAGTCCAGGCACCCAACTGGAACCTACCCTTTGAGATCATGTGTGATGCTTTAGATTATGCTATTGGTGTTGTGCTAGGTCAGCGAGAAAACAAATTACTTCATGTGATTTACTATGCTAGCAAAACTCTGAATGATGCCCAGTTGAACTATACCACTACCGAGAAGGAACTGTTAGCTATTGTGTTTGCCTTAGACAAGTTTAGACCCCATCTCTTAGGTTCTAAGGTCGTAATATATACTGATCATGCTGCTTTAAAATATCTTCTGTCTAAGAAGGATACGAAACCTAGATTAATTAGGTGGATCCTTTTTTTGCAAGAGTTTTCTCCAGACATTAGAGACAAAAAGGGTGCCAAAAATGTAGTAGCAGACCACTTGTCTAGGCTAGTTGTTGATTCCCCGGATGATTCCCTTCCTATAAGGGATAGCTTTCCTGATGAACAATTGTTCTTTGTTACCCAATTACCTTGGTATGCGAATATAGTGAACTATCTTGTTACTGGTCGAATGCCCTAACATTGGGGTAAACAAGATCGTTCTAGGTTTTTAGCTGAGGTTAAACACTTCTTTGGGGATGATCCTTATTTGTTTAAGTATTGTCCAGACCAGATTATTAGGTGATGTATACCTGAGAGTGACCAGTCCAGTATTATTTCCTTTTGTCATGATCATGCTTGTGGGGTCACTTTAGTGCTAAAAAGACTATTGCTAAGATATTGCAGTGTGGATTCTATTGGCCTTCGTTGTTTAAAGACTCCCACAGTTACTGTGTTACTTGTGAACGTTGCCAGAAATTAGGAACCATTTCCCGTAGGAACATGATGGCCTTGAACCCTATTTTAGTTGTTGAGGTCTTTGTTGTGTGGGGTATTTACTTTATGGGTCCATTTCCTAATTCTTTTGGTAACTTATACATCCTTGTCGCTGTAGACTATGTATCTAAGTGGATTGAGGCGGTTGCGTGTAAAACCAATGACCATAGGGTTGTGATTGAGTTCTTGAAAGATAGTATACATACGTGTTTTGGTACACTGCGTGCTATAATTAGTGATGGAGGGTCGCACTTTTGTAATAGACCTTTTAAGCTTTTGATGAAGAAATATGGTATTACACATAAGGTAGCTACCCCGTATAATCCACATATTAGTGGTCAGGTAGAGGTTTCCAATAGGGAGATAAAACGTATATTAGAGAAAACAGTTAATCCTAATCGGAAAAGACTGGTCGTCTAGGCTTGCGATGCCTTATGGGCTTACCGTCTCTGCGTTTAAGACCCCCATTGGAATGTCACCTTATCGACTTGTGTATGGAAAGGCATGTCACTTACCTGTTGAGTTAGAACATAGAGCATATTGGGCTGTTAAGCAGCTAAACTTTTCACTTGACAAGGCAGGAGCTGATGAGCACGAAAGTGAGACGTATTTTCACCCATAAATACATTAGCTGGGACTCTTTTTATCACTAATAAATTTGTTTTAGTTGTTTTTTGAAGAATAAGCTCTTGTGGAGAATTGGCTCGAAAAAAATGTTATTTGGACCCGAAGGACACGTGTTATTCGGACTCTCGATGTTGGTTAAGGGGCACTTCAATTACTAAGGGGCACCTCATTTGATAAGGGGCAGGAGCCCAAAGGAAACTCCAGCTCAATGAGTTGAAAGATATTCATAGAGATGCATACGATAGTGCTAAGAAGTATAAGAACAAAATGAAACTTGTGCATGATAGAAATATTTTAAGAAAGTAATTTTCTCCAGGTCAAAAAGTTCTTCTATATGATACCCGCTTGCATCTTTTCCCTGGGAAATTACGTTCTCGGTGGACGGGTCCTTTTATTGTTCGCACTGTCTTTCCTCATGGAGCTGTTGAGATTGAGACACCAGATGGTAGTAGTTCTTCGAAGGTTAACGGTCAGAGATTGAAACCCTTTTTAGAGCCCTTTCCTACAGGTGATGTTGAGTAGGTCCCTTTGGAGGACCCTGTTTACCCTTGATTGACCATCGAGGCGATTGCATGTTGTATATTAGTTTTTGATTTCTCTCTTCACCCAGGTACTATCTTTCCGACTTCTCTCTTTACTGATTCCTCCTGTTACTTTAATTTTTTGGTATTGCTCTTTCATTAGAAACATTGAGGACAATGTTAGATTTAAGTTTGGGGGTGGGGAAGAAACTTTTTGTTATCTTTTAGTTGCAATAAATAAACTCCAGAGCCTAGAAATTTATGGTTATTAAGGTTGGCACTAACCAATCTAAGTGGATGGGAACATCTTGGTTGTAGGAGTTGAGGAACCAATCTGATTAGATGGAAAAGCACAAAGATCAGGTGTTAGAATTAAAAAAAAAAAAAAAAACATGGTAGTTTCGCCATATCTCATTGAATCCTTTTCACCTTCTGTTTTTATTTTTCTTTTCTTTTAAGTGATTTGGTGGGGCACACGATTCAAGTTGTTACCATTGCTAGGGTAAAATAGAGTGATTGGGATACCCCAAAAAAAAAAGAACAAAAAGAAAAAAAAAAAGAAAAAAAAAAGAAAAAGAATTGAGACCAGATCATCAGACCAACCGGAATAAATTCAATAAAGTCGACCACTGGTGCCTTTGTATATGCCAGTTGTGTTGACATAGAGTTAGGATTATCACCCACTGGTTCCCTTGTATTTGCCAGCTGTGTTGATATTAGTCAGACCGGTATCTCAGTCTATTAGGATAGGTTCATCCTAGTAGTGGCCTTCTTGGATATGGGAAACACCGTTCACCTTAGTCAAACCATCTACGTTTTTGTCTCTACATCCATCTTCTTAATCTATCCATGTGATTGGTTGACTCCGGTTATGATGTCCAGAAACTATCTGAGTAGAGCTTTGTGACTTATATATGAATTTTAGTATGCTTGAGTGCAAACTCGTGTACAACAATTGGAATTTCGCATCAGGGTACTTCCTCCTATAGTCAATAAGTATGCTAACCAAGGAGATTCTTTAGTGCCTTCCAAGGTTACTCGTAGATAGCTAGGTGCAGGTAAAGGTTTTGTGGGTACACCTCTGGTAAACCCTCCTGAGATTATAACTTGGCCACTAGGGCCACCTAGGGGTTCAAAGGCTTGTTGCACATGCTAAGTGCAATCGCGATGCCTGCGACAATGAGTTAAGATTTTATTTCTAGATTAGATTTTCTCGAGGACTAGCAAATAATAAGCTTGGGGGTATTTGATAGACACATTTTTGTGTCTAAGTTATCCTCAATTTTCTCTATGTTGGTACTCGATTTTGTACTTATTATGGTGTTTTGTGTGTTTGTAGGTATTTTTGGGAAATAAACATTTTTGGAAAAATCGGCTCAAAATATTATGCGGAGCACCCCCGGAGGACATTTGCTATGCGGACTCTCACTTTGGTTAAGGGGCACCTCAATTACTATTTACATCCAGGGGCGCCAACTGTTATTCGCACCCCCATCTCTGTTAGGGGGAGGTCGTCCCCTTCATTTGAATTTCCG
>JAJJWW010014813.1:62712-175304 GCA_023531295.1 Papaver armeniacum | reverse complement strand
GGTAAATGAATGATTGAATGTAGTGGAAGAAGAAGAAGATACAAAAAACAGCAGTCAGTTATGAGTCAGTTATTAGAGATATTAAATTACAAGCATTCTTTTGGGCCGAGTCGAATACAAGAATGTTAGGGCTTACGACAAATATGGTGATCTCTTTATGTGATTCATTATATCGGCCTCAGTAATTTTTGTGTTTGTTTTCTTGGGTAGCCGAATCCCTTTTTGGTTCCCCTTTTTTGTTCGGTTGTAATCATTGGGTTAAGGTACCCATTTAAGTGCATTCTTTCAATGAAATTTCTTTTTGACCGATCAAAAAAAAATTATGAGTCTGACCGAGTACTCACAGTGGATTGAATTGAATCTTTATTTTTTGCTTGGTTTTAAGTGTGATCGTAAAGAACTACCAAGTTTGTTGAAATAATATATTGCCATGACTTGCTAGATTGTTGTTAGTTTCTTTTCTTTCTTCTTTACTCTTCTATATGTCCTTCTTGTATTAGTTGTGAGATAGCGTACCATGTTATTATCGGGTGAAATTGTATACAGTTTTTGAAGATAATATATTTAAGTGTTAATCAATACTCCCTCCGTTTTAAAATAACAGGGTGGTTTCTTGCAGTTAGTCTAATTTATACGAAAGCCATTCCATTGACGCATGCTTTAGTATAGTTCACAAAAATCCCTGTTGACCGGCGTATAAGGTTTAGTCGCAAAAGTTATAATATGAAAGTAAATATGATATCAATGTTCGAACTTCATATAACTTGGACCGAAAGCTAATCAGAGAATGAAGATATTAAGAAGCGGGTCGCGGTCTGCTGGAAATAAAGAAGATAAAATACGGCCAAAATATAGTAGTCCTACAAATGTCATCTTGCACCAATTACAAAGTGATCACTACTGGCAGAGTGCTTACTTATATGGATTCCATTTTTGATGGTGTACTTCGAAAGATAAGTTTTATTACCATCCAATTGAGTAAGCAAAAGAAATTTTCAAAGAAAAAAAAACTCTGTCACCGCATCTGAGCAAATTTCTTCACAATTTCTTGTTTTTTAGGTTAGTTAATAGTTTAGCTTAGTTGTCAACTTGTTATCATGTTTTCTACTTATCTACACCAGGTTCATCTTCGCTTTAAAGGAGGGTTTTGGTTATTTGGTTAGGTTTTAAGATCAATAGTAATGCTCTCCAGAAAAGAAATCTTCATCTTTATGTCTCCGACGACGAAATCTTCATCATCAACTTATCCAACGACGAAATCCTCATCAGAGATTTCTTTGACGACAAAAGTTTTATCACTGGTTACAAGTGATTTAAGCAAATCACTCTTATTTTGGGATCACATCTTTCTAAGAAGAAAAAAAAGAAACTTAATGGTTAGCATTTAATTCCGAGAAAAATCATTTTTCCTCCGATTTAATTGGATCTTATTCATGCTTGTAATTTTCTTACTCCTGTAATTCTTCCCTTTCTGTTGTCGGATTTCTCGGTATTGTCACTTTTATGGTATGTTATGATTATTTTGTATTCTCTTATTTTCGACCTTAAACTTATTGTAACCTCAAATTTTCATTAATGAAAAGGTTTCTTGTTTATATTAAAAAAAAAAAAGAAATTTAACAATAATAATTAAAAAAATAAAGAAATAATATTTATTTACCTTCACGGCTTTACCTTTACCTTTACCTTTACCTTTTCCTTTAGATAATAAGATTGATAAAGGTCCAGTTGTTTGGTATGCATGTGAATGGACCATAATGCTTTTTGAGCTTTATAAGCCTTATCAAGTTTATGAATTATTGATGTGTAGCAGACAAAGAGAAGGCGATACGAAAAGTAGCAGTCAGTTCATGACTGAGTACTCACAGTGGATTGCAACTTCCCCTTAATCTTCCTGGAGTTTTGAATCATATTATCTTGTTCTCTTGTTGTTGTTATTTATATATTCTTCAGTCTCCATTCACCTTTCCCGTTTCTATCTCCTGCTTCACTCCACTGAGTTTCTTCTCCTACAAAGATAACAAAAACAAAAAGATTATTAGTAAATCACCACTATCAGCTTCCGCCAACATATATTTATGGTACTTATCAACCGATACCATCAACAAAATTTGTAAAGGAACAATGCCTAGTAATTCTGAAACCAATCTTGTTAAGCTTATGGAATCTCAGGCACAGACTTTAAAGCAAATATTAGAGATTTTAACAAGTACTGAATTTTGTGCCCGTGCTACGCCCAGGCGACTTCACAAACTTGGTTCACCAATTCAATCTACAATTATATTAACAATTTCATCTTCGAGTAAGGTAAATTTTGGATCCCTAATCTTCTTGCGTTTAGTTAATTGAGAATTAGATTGAGACATTAAAAAAACTACACAATACGAGTAAATGAAAGAGTTGGATGATGAAATTTGTTTTAGATTTTAACAAATGTGAGTTACAATGGAAGAGGAATTTGGTATTTATAAGGGAGAAGATTTATGGCTGTTAGTCAGATTCTATGTGGCGGTGACGACTAGACCGGCCGGCCGAATATAAACCGCTGGCGATACAAAGCCAGACGTTTAAACTACACTGGACGATCGAGTCTTGACGTGACCTGTCTAAGTGGCAAATTTGCCACTTTGCCATGCGCATAATGAGTGCAAAAATGGCAAAAGTGTGGGTCAGTCATGCCCACAAAAACCGGCCTTAGATGCATTCACCAAACTCACTCTATTATATTATTTATAGGACTATATGCACTTTCTACTTATATTTAGTAGTTCACAAAAATCTTTGTATACTGATGTAGTTAAAACATGAAAATACATATGATAAGGTCAATATTTGAATTCCCTACTCCCTCAATCCCTTCGTACTTTAATAGATGGTCTAGTTTAAGTTTGCCCGTTCTTAAATACAAAAATCTAGTTTAAGTTTGCCCTGTTCTTATAATAAGGAGGAGAGGAGTATTTTTAGTGTTTTTGTTATAATTATATCTTATAAATAATAATTATTAAATTTTTGAAATAATTTATCCTTCAAGCTATCTCCAGAATTAGACCACGGATATTTATAAACATTGTATTGTTAAAAAGCATTTTAAAATATCGATACGACGAATATAAACATGGTTACCGAATAATTGTTATAATTATAATAATTAATTAAAAAGTTAGTTTAGAGAATATCACATTATTAATGATATAGGTTACCTATTTACTGAAAAAAAATTAAAAAATAAAAAAGTCATCTATAAGCTGGACCAAAAGCTAATCATAGAATGAAGATATTATGAAGCACGTGGCGCTCTGCTCCAAAATGAAGAAGATAAAATACAGACAAAATATAATAGTCCTACAACTGTCATTTTGGGTCAATAGCTGGGCATCCATGCACTAGTTACAAAGTGATCACTACTCGCAGAGTGCTCACTTATATGGATTCCATTTTTAATAGTTTACTTAAAAAATGTAAGCTTTTATGATCATCCAATTGAGTAAGCAAAAGACATTTCCAAAATACGTTTACCTTTGGATTAGATCGAGACGGGTCCAGTTGCTTTGTTTGAATGGATCTGTTTGCTTTTTAGTGTTCATAATTGACAATGGATTGCAACTTCCCCGGTAATTTACAAGTTGCCTTTCCGTGGAGTTTTGTATCTTGTTCTCTTCTTGTTGTTTATATTCTTCAGTCTCCATTCATATTTCATGTTCTCCTGCTTCACTCATCTGAGCTTCTTCTCCTGCAAAGATAAAAAACACAAAAAACAATATAAATCACCACTATTAGCTTCCGCCTACTACATATATCCATGGTATTTATCAACTGATACCATCAACAAAAAATTTAAAGAAACGATGCCTAGTACTTCTGATACCACTTTTCTTAAGCTTATGGAATCTCAGGCACAGACTCTACAGCAAATTTTAGAGATTTTGACACGTATGAACAGTGGAGTTCCTGTAGAAAATCAAAATAGTCCGAGTAACCACCAAATAAAGCCTTTTAACAGTAACAACAATCATCAAACTGGAGCAAAAGAGGATGATGGCCAACTTGAAACCCCTGCATCATTCTGCGAACAACAAGGTAATCCTCCATTACCTACGTTCTGTATATACTGGTGGTTCCCTTCAGTTATAATTCTACCTACCTATAAAAACTTAGGTTAGTTTTCTTTGGCATCCAAGTATATGACCAATTTGATCCCAGCTTAGAGTCTAATACTTTTACCAACAGTTGACCATAGCCAACCCCATTTATTTGAGATACCACAGACTGATTCGCTTACAAATAGATCAAAACGCCTCCTGACATACTTAACATTCAGATAGCTGCAAATAAACTTCCGATCAAGTTTTCGATCATTAACTCCATAAACTTGTATTTTTTTTGGAAAATTACGAGCTATTCAACATTATTTTAATTGGACGTAGCTTTCTTTGGGGTAAATCTAAAATATTTTGACTCTTGCTTGTCAACCAAACTAAGGAGACGGGAATCAGGCTTACGTTTACAAGGAACACAAGGATCTATATGAAGCAGCAAAGCAAGGCAATTGGAAACAGGCTGAAGAAATTTTCAATGCAGATCTAGGAGCAACAATGACAGACATCACTATTGAATCAGAAACAGCGTTGCACATAGCTGCAGATCATACAAGTGGGAATTTGTGGAAAATCTGGTAGGACTCCTGCCTCCAAAAGCACTTGAACAGAAGGACATTAAGTATGGGTACACAGCAGTTCACACAGCTGCCATGGAAGGAAACACCAGAGTTGTTAAGCTGATGGTTCAGAAAAACCCGCGTTTGACAAAGATACAAGATAACTATGGAAGGATACCACTCCACACAGCTGTAAAGTTCGTCTCAGAAGGACAAAAGGAGGTGGTGCAGTATCTTTATACCGCTACCAGATATGATAACCCAACTCCTTTCACTGGTCAACGTGGAGCTTCCCTTTTATGTGATTTAATTGATTCTAATTTCTACGGTAAGGTGACCAACGAATAAGATTCATAGATTTATATTTACGAAATTGAGGCCAGAAATATGCAAATGCATGACTGTTTGACAAGGGACTGGCTGTTATATTTGGATTCCGCTTGTTTGTTTGTAGATATCGCATTATCTATTGTGCAGCAGCATCCGAAGCTAATCACTGAGAAAACAAAAGACGGTGGAGTGTGCGCATTAGAAGTGCTTGTTCGGAGACCATTTTCATTTCAAAGTGGAAAGAAAATAACATGGTGGCAAAGCCACCTCTACCCATGTTAGTACACTTGATTTAACTTTATTTCATTATTAATTAAAATTTTCATACAATTCTTATATTTTGAAATTGCTCTTCTTCAAACAGTTCTTCAAGTGGACACAGAGGCACCTAATGACCTTGACAGGAAAGCAGACTTAGAAAGCTCGAGAGAGTCCCCAACAGTGCGTATAGGAACCATAAAGAAGTTCATCTCAGAGTACCTCATCACCTATTTGACTCAAGGTCTATTGAAGTCAAACTTAATCACTAGCTAAACTTTCCTTAAGTGTTGAAATCTAATTTGTTGTTGACTTGGTTTCTTCTTTCTACAGTTTCTTTTATCAAAAAACTGTACGACCAAAAGTTGATGAACGAACAAGCCTCGGAATTGGTCTCTAACATGTTAGCACAGATTGATGTTACAATGAACAAGTCGGATGTCATAGATTTTTTCAAAAAATCTAGCCTCATGAAGACAGCAATAACATACGGGACAATGGAAGTCATAGTGCAGTGTCTTGAGAAATTTCCTTACCTAATGTGGGCTGAAATGGAAGGACAAACAATGGTACAAATTGCTATCGCAGAAAGAAATGACAAGGTATTCAATTTTATATGCAAAAAAAGTGAGGAAGACATGGATGAACTGAATTCCCGATTGGATGAAAGAGGTAACACTATCTTGCATTATGCTGCTGATATTGCACCTTCTCACCAACTAAATTCAGTCTCTGGCGCAGCGCTTCAGATGCAACGAGAAGCACAGTGGTTTAAGGTAAATAAAGATAATCATCTAAGGAATATAGGTTTCACTTTTACATGATCTATATATGTGTAGTTCGTACCTAAACCAAGAAGAGTTCCAAGGCCCAACTTATTCAGTCATATTACATAAGCCCACTGGTACAATTTGTCCTTATCTTTTGTCTCTATTTTTTAAATCAGGCGGTGGAATCTATTTTACTAGAGAGATACAGGCTAGTGAGAAACAAAGCAGGGATCACTGCTCAATGTATATTTACAGAAAAACACAAGGATTTAGCGATAAAGGGAGAAAAATGGATGAGAGGTACCTCACATTCATGTATGTTAGTAGCAACCCTTATCTCTATAGTAGCATTTGCTGCAGCTTTTACTGTACCTGGTGGCAACTACAATGATGCTAAAAGAAACACCGTCAACGGCCTACCTATTCTTTTGAACAGCAACTCATTCATTGTCTTTGCAGTAGCAGATGCCTTAGCTCTCTTTTCTTCCGGCACATCAGTTCTTATGTTCTTGGCTATCCTAACATCACGTTATTCAGAAGAAGATTTTGTTAAAGAATTACCACAAAAGTTTATACTAGGTCTTGCAACACTCTTCATTTCTATGGCCACCATGATGATAGCGTTTAGTTCAGCAATACATATCATGCTTTGCCCGAGATGGACATGGATTATAATTCCTATAACATTGCTTGGCTGTGTGCAAGTGGCATTGTTCGTGTGGTTGTTGTTTCCATTGTTTGTCGAAATGGTCCGTTCTACATATTGGCCTACAATATTTAATAAGAGAACTCTCGGACGTAAATTTAAAAGGAAAAGGTCCCTGTAGAAACTAAACTTCATATGTCAGCACTTGTTTAGCTTTCTTTTCTTCTTATGATAAGTGTATCATAACTGATGTGTGATATGTAACTGCCAGTAGTTTATAAACGAAATGAAATTGAACTGGTGGAAAATATCAGGTTTAAAATCTTGAAGGTTTCATGACGATCTTCTTCTTCTAAGCCTTTAGTCCCAGACAAGTTTGGGTAAGCTAGAAAGGAAACACGAGGACTTCCCAAGCAGTCATCTATCTTGGTACTGCTCTTTCCCTTTCCTAAAGAAATGACTGGTTTCCAACCAAACAAAGGTACAAGAAGCCTTCCCAAGCACTCTCCCATCTTGGTACTGCTCACTCCCTCTTTCGGCCTATCGCTGGCTCGCCACGCCTATCACGACCCTACTTTCACAGGAAAATGGCTATGTTTTTTTTTTTTAATTGTTGGGTTGCCACGCCAATCAAGAACCCTCCTTTATCCTGGCTTGGGACATGTTGTGCAGGAAAACTACACAGGCGGAGTTGTTTCATGACAATCTAATTTTTCTTTTTATATCTTCAAATTTCAAAAATGTTATGGTACGCAAAAGTTGCTCCGCAATTACACATGGTGCATTGTAAAACATTGGCTGGATCACGGCATTCACCCATTGGGATGTAGCTCCCCAGGGTTTATGGTGTCTGGGTAGGCACCAGGACATGTATTCGTGCAACTAGCAAGTAGCACACACCCTAGCAAGACTCTACAGATTTAGCTCTCTTTTCCTTACAGGATAATAATAATAATAATCTCCTAAATACCAAAGTGAAATTATTTCCCTGATTCCAACTCTCTAATTAGGGATTCCCTCCATCTTTCTTAGTCAAGCTAATGATGTTCTTATAGAGTTGGTCCGGAAGCTAATTATGCCCAATTCACAAAAAATAAAAAGACACCGTACAATCATATTCATTTAGAGTTGGTTCTGGTAGCTAATTATGCTCAATTCACACTTCCATCTTACAATTGCAATTTTAAGCAAAATTTCTATAACCCAAAATATAAAAAGACGCCATACAACCATCTTCATCCCTGAAACTCAGTCCTAAAAGGTTTTCAGTTACAGGAATTGTAACCAAGGTTTGTCCCAAAAATCTAAATATCTAATTAATTAGGTGATTTACAAAACTAAGGTTTGTGTCAAAACAATTACCACCATCACTAATCACTAATTAATCAAAGATACTGACAGATAATAATAATGAAATTACAGTGAACTTGAATGTAATATCGAAGATTGAGTGTCGAATAACCCTAATTTTCATAATCGAATTGAATTAAACAAGCAAAGATCTAACCTGGATATAATTCCCGATTAACGAGATTGAAATCGTTTGACAAATCAACGAAACTCCTTTAATTCTCTCTAATCCACTGCTTCGATTTCAGACTGAGGGCTTGTTCAATTCGTGGCGCAGGCGAATTGCTCATTCTGGACCGGCGAAATCGAAGAAGGATATGGCAGTAATCTGGAAAGAGGAATGATTGACAGATACCGAAGATGGGTTAATTGATAACAGAATCAAAGAAAACGAGTTTTAACGGTTTAGATAAAACGTTTTATAGAAAAGATTCTACAAAATCGTTGTAACGTTTTATGAGAAACGCAAGTCAAGTATAACTACTAGAGCAGTGTTGCGCGATGGCTTCCGGCAAAAAACGGCTTTAACGTTAGATCATCTTAAAATCCCAGATCTAACAAAGATTTAACCCTTTAGGGAAAGTGGTGGGTCCGTTCCTGAAAGTGGTGGGTCATTTCCTGAAAGTGATGGGTCATTTCCTGAATGTGAATCTAACTGTTGATTTGATCATCCAACGGCAAAGAAGTCAACTTTACGGGAAATCATCCCGCAAAGTCGTGTGGGATAGCATTTGTCTAAATATTATGTGTACAAATCAATTTTTTTTGAGCCAGGTGGATGGCTATGGAACAACAATGCGCGATTAATCATCTAGCATCCGGGCTAGGGACACGCTCGCGTGTGTAGGTTAAACGCGGCGCTGGTAGAAAAAACGCTGGCGCGCAAGACAGAAACGCCGGCGTTGGTCATACCAACGCGGGCATGAGAAACAAAAACGCCAACGGTCGATTATCCAACGTCCATATTCTCAACATTATAGTTTTCAAAACTATAAATTCCTTCAACTGAATTCATTTTCAGTTTCCTTCTTCTAAAACTCTTCTAAACCAAAAATATTTGATATAATATGAGCAACTTTTTAAGAAAAGCGGTCAATAATGTAAAGAAGAAAAGAGATCGAAAAAATGAAACTAGCATCGCGGCCGCCACAAGTGTAGATTATTCTCCAAATCGGGTAGCAGAGTTTGCTTCGCCTAGTGTCGTTGCTGCTCCATCATTAGTCCAAGGTCATGTGTCGGGGCATCAAGTTCGGTCTGAGGGTTATTATAGAATGAGAGGTGGATTTTCATACTTAAAGGTTGTTTATGAAGGTCTACCCCCTCGAGTTCGAGAAAGGGTTGATAGATATCCCTTACGTGTGTTTTACAGTGTGAAGCCTAGAAGGCACAACAACAGAATTACGACAACAGTGGTAGAAAAGTGGTGGCCGACGATGCACACGTTCCATTTTATGGATTTTGAAATTGGTAAGCTTATTTAACTTAACTTTTATTTTTTAAATAATTATAATTATTAAATAATCAATAGAATTAATCATAGTTGATATTATTCTTGTAATAGGAATTACGCCCCTGATTTTTAATTCATTTGTGGTATCCCAAGTGGAGTGGGATAGCGGCACCATTCAACCAAGACGAATGGATATCAAATAGTAAACGGGAGACGGTTTTTCCCTCTTTTATAGAATCAGAAATACGTGAAGATCAAAAGGAATTGAAATGAGGTGGGATTAAATTTTCAAATTGAAGTCTTTCCTTACCCAAAGAAGAAACCCGAAGATGTAGATGACTATCCCGAACTCGAAAGGGTGTTTATCTTATGGGTACCGGGTTAGACGTTCTTTCCAAACTTAACTTGTGTTGCTCGTGTTAGTTGACTTTCAGCGTTAGGAGATCTTGACAAAGCACCAGATTATGATCGGGGCTCTGCAATTTTAGCAGAAATGTGTTGTGGGATGGATCAAGCGTTCATGGGTATACCTAAGTTCACTGGTTTCTGGGGCATCATAGAGGTAAATATCAAAATTATTATTTTTAAATTTAAATAATTTTTATGAAAAAATGTAGATTAAGTCAAAATACTAAAATTATAGAGTAATTTGCAGTATTGGTGGTATACCTACTTCTGTGTTGGTAAACCAATCCTTAAAGACGATACCAATAGATTTCCAATCTTGGACATGTACATCTCGACCAGCTGGGTGAAGGAAACTGGCAGAGACGTCTCGGGTTCCAGTTTTGTTCAGAGGTTTCAACAGATGACTCGGAGCCACAACAATATTGTTATTCACCATTCCATTGATTTTCATCAGTATTTTGAAAATGATGCAGAACGTCTTCTTGATTATTCTCTCCGTAGAGTTGTTTTTTACACTCCAGATTTGGATAAAGGGGCTTGGTACCTGGGAGAAAGACCGCAGTACCAAATACAAGGTATATATGCAATTGCAATTAACCCGCCATAACAGATGCAACCATCTAGATCAGAGTTTAATCGGCTGAGAAGAACCAATTGGGAGAGGTATGAACTAAATACAAAGAGGGATATTGGTGAAGCTGAGTATGTCACCTAGTAAAAATCAATTGTGAAGCCTGTAATTGGGACACACAACATGCACATCTATGGGTTATCATGCCTGTCTCATGATGCAAATATCGTCCCTAGCTAGCCACCTCCAAAAGAGCCATGCTTTATGACTTACCCCACCACAAGTGCAAGTTCTTCATCATCTTCGTCAAATATGCCCGAAATTCATTGGGAGATGCCAAGTATTACTTTACAAGGTGAGCCAACCACAATCCCCATTTTTTCCCAAGCTATGGAACGTGATTATCCTTACTACAATGTGACTGCCAGTTACGAAGAGTTGCAAAGCCAACTGAACGATTTGCATTGGGTGAATCATCAAATGGAGGCTATACACTTGGGTGTGTGTCGGAAATGGCACGAGGACACAATGTTTGGATTGAGTCCAACTGTAAATGATGATGGGCGTTCATCTTCTACCAATTCCACCAGGAGCAACAGATCATTGCACGATAGTGATAATATAGTGGTGGGAGAAACACAAGTACGACAGCGTTCTTCACCACATGTACGACACAGTACTTCACCACAAACTATGCATGTATCTCAACCTCAAGTATTTCGGCTAGATCCTAGGCGCATTTCATCATCATTGTCACCCTACAACCCAAAGAATTGCTACAATGTTACACCACCACCACCACCACAACAAACATCTTATATGCTTGAAGGACCGAGTGCGCTGAGTGCTTTCCAACAAACGAATTCTTTCCAATCGCCTAATGTCGTCATCCAATTTTATCCCCTTATGGAAATTTATTTAATATTTTGGAAAATGGGGATATCCCAGGTCTTGTAGAATTCTTGACTCCAGAAGATAAAAATGGGGGAGTTAGCGATGAGCGACGTTAAAGAGATTGTAATTTTTAATTCTGCTAGTTTTAAAAGTACGACGGTCTAAATTAAATGAAATTATATATGTTTAAAATTAAGCGTTTTACATTAGCTTCATTGAATTACGGCGGACTACATTAGCTTCACTGATGAGAAGTATTAGGTGGAAAAACAACTACAAAGAAGGGGTTGAAACTGTTTAACACCTTAAGGATTTCGAAAGGAAAAGCCACATTTTCCATCTTCGCCATTCAGCCAAAGATCTTGTCACCAACTCAGCATCAGTTTCATCTCTCAATATATATCGATTGGCATGCATAGTTGAAGATAGAAAATCACTTACTTCTTCCTTAATCATACAAAAACAATTTTCTATTTCGCATATAGCACGACGAATCGGATTATGGGTGTCACTGCAGAACCTGTCGTGAATAACCACCCATAAATTCACCCACGGATAGTTTGCTGAAGCAAGCTGAGTAAATAAAAAAAAAAACACATAGTTTCTGCAAATAGAATCATCTTCTTCTTTAGTATACAGAGGTTGCCGAACTAACAAGGGCCAGGTACATTTTCAAGAATTGAAGATTTTTTTTTAAGCTCGGAGAAGAAGAGTAAGGGAAATTTCTATGGGAAGACTAGATGTGTGAATTTGGAGTTGAAATAGAGAGTATTTATAGAACTCAAAATGTTAACCATTGGATGACAAGGATTTACAGCCGTTCAAATGCTGGAGATTTCAATACTGACGCTGGCGTGTGAAATAACAACGTGCGATTTTTCCATTAACTCTAGTGTTTTTGGCTCACACGCCAGCGTTTTTGCCACGCTCGCCCGGTTTTCCATCCGGCGCGCGCCAGTTCTTCCATCTCACTCAACAAACCAAAAAATTTGTTGGTTTGACCATCTATTTTGCGTATTTGTTGAGTCCATAGTGGGATCAAAATGAACAAATTCTTTTTTTGTTGAGTCCATAGTGTGATCAAAATGAACAAATTATTTTTTTGTTGAGTCCATAGGAACTACTCTCAGAAAGTATAAAATGGTAGCTAGCTAAGATGGCTATTCCCGTTCTTTAAAGGTTTCATCTGTTACAGGAGATCCAACGTTTAAGTCTCCGATTGTAGATTTTGACATGTGGTCGGTTCTCCGGTATATTTATAATTATATGGGAAGAGAATTGATGGGTTTTATAAGTTTGAATTGAATGATGCACGGAAGGAAACATAGAAAGGCTTAAAACATTCAGGTTGCGTGTAATTTTTATTTGGTACATTGTGTTTGGTAATGCTACTTTAATGGTAGCAATGGTGTCTCAACAGCTCAGCAACGGTGGATTTGCAGCGCTACTGGTTATTTGACAGTGCTGATGAAGCGAAATTAATTAGGGCATCAACATCTTATAATTTTTTGCAGCTTTACTTTTAGTTTCCTCCTTAGAATTCCTAGTCTTATTTCTGTGCTTATTGTTTATTACATGTGAATTCTCTGCCGAGCAATAAGATCTTCTCTTCTAATAAAAAAAAAAACCTTTTTTTTTTTTATCGATAAAGAAAGAAATAGATTGATCAAAAAGGGGGTATAACGAGATTATACCACCCTAGCAAAAGTAAATCAGGGAAAGCTAGAAACTAAGTTGGTCACAAACTACCAAGCTCGGTTTGAAAAAAAAAGTAAACATTGTGCCGATCTTTGATTACATTAGTTTGATTAACATTCTCAAAATCCTTAAAAACCAGAGCCCAAGTGAACAAATAATAGACTTGCCTTGTTAACAACTCGCCGCACATTATGCGCTTTGTCGAGAAAACACGCCCGTTTCTTTCTTTCCATATACTCCAAAGAGTTGCAAATGGAATCATATTCCGAGAGAATAGTACTCTCTTCTTTGTCTTGCCTTAAGTGCCAAGAATGAAACATCGAAGTGACATCATTAGGCATAGAAAAGAACCAAAGGAATCTTACTTAGAAACTCATCCCACACTGCTTTAGCAAAAGTGCAGTGTAAAAAGAGATGTGAAGTGGTCTCATTTTCTAAGCAAAACAAACACCTAGCAGAAACCTCCATACCTCTTCTGATAAGGAAATCCCTAGTAGCAAGTCTGTCATGAGCAATAAGCCATACAAAAAACCGATCTTGGGAGGACATCTCAGCTTCCAAATAGAGTTAAAAATGGAGTTAACAGGAATTGCAACATCTTCTTGAGTGAGATTGTCATATAAAGACTTGACTGAAAAGAGATTATCCTTTGTGAGAGGCCAAATAAGTTCATCCTCAGCATGATGATTGAAACTAAAAGAACCCAGATCAATATTAAGAAGATTCAGTTCCACAGCAGCAGCAGCATTTACTCTTCTTGGTAATTTGAAGTCCCAAACAATAGAGTTATCCACAGAAGTACCCATCTCAGCAACAGAGAGGAGTTTTGCTCTAGTTAAAGCAAAGAGATTTGGATAGCAAGTTTTTATAGGAAAGTCATATAACCAGTTATCCTCCCAGAACCTAGTTCTCAACCCATTGTTAACTTTAAATTTAACATACCTGAGAAAAATTGATTTGCATTTCATTATAGCTTTCCAGACTGAAGTGCCATAAGAGCATTTAGGAACCTTAGAAACCCAGTCAACTTCTCATGCACCATACTTTTCAGCAGTGATAGTCTTCCAGAGAGCATTGTCTTCAACAACATACCTCCAAGACCATTTGGTTAAGAGAGCTTGATTAAACTTGTGCAAATTCTTGATGCCCATACCACCATATTTCTTCCTTCTACACAAAACAGTCCATTTAATTGGATGAATTTTTCTTCTTCCTTTATTGTCATGCCACAGGAAATTCCTCATAATCTTCTCAAGCTTCTTAATGACAGAAGAAGGCATCTCAAAAAGAGACATGTAATAGACTGGTAAACTAGATAAAACACTATTAATGAGTGTAATTTTCCCCGCTCTAGAAAGCAATGGCTTTTTCCAACCAGCAAGCTTAATTAAGAACCTTTCAATGATCTTGTCCCATTTAACAATACCATTGCATTTATCACCAAGGGGAAGACCTAGATATGTAGCGGGCAGCATACCCTGATAACAGCCCAGAATTGAAGAAAAAATGGAAAGATCGCCATCATATCCCACTCCATAAATCTGACTCTTTGCAAAGTTTATCTTTAAAACCAAGAAGAAGCTCGAAGAGAGAAGAACAAGTCTGAGATTTCTAACCTGCTTAACATCAGCATCCAAGAAAATCAAAGTGTCATCAGCAAATTGAAGATGACTTACCAGCTTACCATTAGAGTTCACTTGAAATCCAGATAGAATACCCTGATCTTGAGCTTGTTTTATCATGAAATTTAGAGCTTCACCCACAAGAAGAAACAAGAAAGGTGAAATTGGGTCACCTTGTCTAATACCCTTTTTGTTCTTGAAATAACCAGCAGCTGAACCATTAACAAGGATAGAAAATCTAGCATACTCCACACATCTCCTTATCCAACCTCTCCACTTTTCACCAAAACCCATAAGAGTAAAGATTTCATCCAGAAAATCCCAATTCACATGATCAAATGCTTTCTCAAAATCAATCTTGCAAAGAATACCAGGTTTTCCACTTCTCAATCTTGAGTCAATCAATTCATTAGCCACTAGAACACCATCAAGAATTTGTCTCTTTTTAATAAAAGCTGTTTGATTAGAAGAAATTACTTCAGGGAGACATTGTTTGAATCTCTCTGCCAAAATCTTGGACACAATTTTATAAGCTCCATGCACTAAACTTATGGGTCTAAGGTCTTTAATCTCTTCTATAGTGTCTTTTTTAGGAATCAGAGCTATAAAAGTATTCTTCAATCTCCAATCCAAAAATTTCTTCTGTTGCAATTCTTTAATGATATTCATGAAATCTTCTTTAATAATATCCCAACACAAGCAATAAAAACTTATGGGAAATCCATCTGGGCCAGGAGCTTTATGTTGCCCAAGCATCTTCATAGCAGCCATACATTCATCTTCAGTTATCTCACTTTCAAGCCAGATACTTTTTTGTTCTGAAATTTTAGAGAAGCTCATTCCATCCATAGTAACAGTTCTTGTAGCTTGAGATTGAAAGATATCTTGAAAGAAAGAAACAATTCCATTTTTGATAACTTGCTCATCTGAGGTTAATGTATTATGATGAGTGCCAAATAGTGCATATTTATACATCTATTTATTGGCATTTTACTCATCTTTTGCGCTTAGAAATCAGATATTATCCCATATTCTGTGTTTTCTTTGTTTTCAAGAATAAATATTTGTATTAATTAATTTTGTGTTTTTAGGTAATAAATAAAGCTCGGAGAATCTGAGGAGCCAAAAGAGCGAAGAATTGGAGTCAAGTGCCCAAGGAGCAGAAAGCCAAAGCCCGCGCGCGCAACAGTTGCAACCCAACAAGTAGCAACTCATCTACAAGACATGGGCTTGAGCTAGACCCGATCCGAGCCCGATTATCCTGAGCCGTTGAGATCGCATCTAGTTACATCTTACGGTCGCTCCCTCATGCGCATCGAAGTTTGCTGCTTCCGCTCAACATCGAATCACATCAAAACCGGCTACCTTTCTCGGCCGAACCACACCGCCTTCATCCTACGCTCGCGAGGGCCTTCTCCATCAATCTTCGATGCACCGCTCAACACCGAATCACTCATACCCCTATACCCTAATCGACCGATCCATTTCTCTCCATCTCTCTTTTCTTCTCCCCTACCTCTCGCAACTCCCTCTCCCCGACCGTCTCCCCGCCATAGCCACTCCGCCACCATCTCTTCTCCAACCACATCACCACCTCACCAACAACTCTCGACTTGACCCGCATCATCACAAACCCAACAACCCCAGCACTAGATATCTCTTTTTCTAGTTTCTACCAACCCTAAAACCGAATCGGAGACATCTAGAGCTAGGTTTAGCCAATCAATCAACGAGCACGATTGGACAAGAGCGGAAGGCGATTCGGGGTATGGGTTTGTGTTATTATCGGTTTTTAAAATAGAATTAGGGTTTGCTTTTTTAGGGTTGGAGTTGCATGTATAAAAGAGAAAGAGTTGTGGGTGTTTGAGACACGCCCGGATTAGCCAATGGCACAATTAGATTTACTTTTGTTTAATTTTGTTCCCTGTTAATTTTATCATGTTTTAATTTAAGTGCTAGGGTTTCAATGAAACCCTAATTCCTATTTGGGTTTAAACTCGTTAAATTGTTCTTGAGTGTTTAATATGATTAGATAGCTTCAATTTAACATATCAATGCCTTTCTCTCACAAAGTGCATACCAAAGCCATGGATGCAATTGTAGTTAGGTTATATCTGTGTTGAATATGTTTCAGCCCTTACTTCCATTTTTAATACTAATACCCCGACTTGTTGTTCTTAATTAGACAACTAGTACTTAGGATTAGTACATTAGCCGATATTTGAAATATCATTAGGCGAAACTCCTCGGTTAAGTGGCGAAATTGACACACTGTCCTTAGCTACTATAGGAACAAGACATTTAACTTAGTTGAAAGCACAATAGGGGTCGAGGTGGATTTGCGGACCTAGCAACCCCTTAATTTCACTTGTTTACCTTAGTTCATTGTCACTTCATCACATCTCAGCCGTTTGGCACATAAAACCCCCTCGTTGTCACATTGTCACTTGAAATTCAGTTAGCAAGCCTTAGATCACATATAAGAGCACACCATAGTCCTTGTGGGATCGACCCGTACTTGCCGCGTCTCCAATAGACGCCGTGCACTTGCGGTATAACCCGTAGGCCGTAATTTAAACATCTTTTCGGGCCTACCAAGTTTTTGGCGCCGTTGCCGGGGACTTGGCGCGTGCCTGTGATCTTTTGCTTGCTTCGCTGAGTTGCAAATCATTCCTGTACATATTTGCTTTACCTTATTGTTCTAGCTGTACCTTGTTTATTTTCTCGTATTTTTGCATCTTTTATAACCATCTCATTATTGCATTCTATTTTACACCATGCATCTTGCTTGTTGATCTGAGCTATAAGCTTCATGGCCTTGTAGCCGAGTGTTAGTATAACTCTTCAAGCCCCTATGATAGGTCCAAATTAATCTTCCCAGGTCGGTCCAAAGCACGGCCATCTTGGCTGCATAGTTGCACAATCGACCATCTTGGTGCATAGTTGAGCATAGTTTTTCATTATAGAGAACTAATCTCTTTGTTGAGCCAACAGTCTTGGCCGTGCTTGAGCTGCTCTTTGTGCAAGCCAAAGGAAGGAAGGCAAAGGGAAAAACTCAAGACTTGAGGTTAGCCAAAACCGTGCATTTGTGAATCTTGGCTTGTCTTGTGGTGTGTGTAAGGTGCAAGCTTGGCTTGTCACTGATAACCCCGACCCTGAACTGTAATTTTTATTGCCCGCTGAACCCTGCCGAGCTTTGTTGACCCGAGCATTAACTGTGCAACCCCCCGCCCCCGGGTGTGGGGCTTTGTTGCAACTTGGCTCGATTAATCTTAGCACATAACCTTGCGCTTGAGCTGTGTGAGGAGTGCCAATCTTTATTGTGTCTTTGTGACCTCAGTGTGCTCGTGTAAGACCCTGCTAAGCACAACCCTGAATGTGCTAGCCTGTGAGCCAAACTCCAGCCCCTGAGCTGTTGAGCTTGTGCTGCCTCTTGGAAAGCCAGGTTATCTGCTAGCCCTTGTTGTATCTACCCTGTAATCTGTGAGCTCTGCCCTGTAAACTCTGCACTTGCAACCAACTGGGTTGCTAATTTGCAATCTGCTCAGGCCTTCCCTGTGCTGTCCACTGAAGTGAAACACTCTACCCACAGCAATAACCTGGGCTGTGCAACTGGTTCTTCTCAAACCTAGAGCCCACACCCAAAACTGAGCCCAGCACCATCAATCTGGGCTTGCACTCTGAATAACCAGAGCCCACCATCAATCTGGGCTGACTGACCACATCAGCTGGGCTCACTGAAACCAAACTGAGCCCATAGTCAACTGGGCTCACTGAAATCAAACTGGTTTGCAAAAGAATAAGCCCACATCTGTTGGGCTGTACACACAGCCCACATAACTAAACCATAAGCCTCTCTGCTGGGCTCTGCTCACTGCTGGGCTGCTCACAATCAAGCCACACTGCTGGGCTGGAGCTGGGCTTACACCACACTGAGCCCACAAGAACACAAGCACCCTGAGCTGAGCTTTCTCACTGGGATGCTTAGGCGAAACCTATTAGCTGGGCTGTGCAGCCAATTGAGCCCACAAAACCTAGGCTTTGCACACAATTGCTGGGCTTCCTACAAAACCAAACTTTCCCAACAAACCAAATGAAACCCAATAAACCAAACCAATCCCACAAAAACCAAACTTAGTCCACTTGGGCTTTGAGTTCAATTTGAGTATTAAACCATGTCAGGATTTTGGTCTGCATCTGGGGATGGAAACAAATCCCTTAGAGAGCGTGCTTACGGGCACGCTTCACAGGATGAACCCCCCACATACCATAGTGATTTTAGGGAATTTTATGCGCCTTCTCAGGGCCCTGACCTCACATACCCTAATCACTATGAGCACATGCATCATCCACCACAGGTTGAGAATGAACACTCTCCTAATACCTAGTCATCACTTCTCGATCAATTAGAAGCTCGACTATCTGGCTTAGAAAGGCAATCACATGAGCGATCTGTCGAATCTAGTTTTTCTAGGCAATATGAAATGCATGCTTGCACCTTATGTGGTGGCTTAGACCACCCTGCTGAGTACTGTGATATTTTGCATGCTTTTAGACAGTCTAGGGAAAACCATGATAATCCAATGTACGAAGTGTCTAGAAGTGACTATTGGGACCATAATCAACCTGCACACATGCATCATTCACCACAGTGGGGAGATGAACAATTTTATACTCCCCCAACTCCTAGTTTGCAATCAACAATGGAAACACTCTTGGAGCAAAATGCTAGGCTTGAAAGGAATGCAATGCATGACCATCCATATAGCAACATGTCTGAATTTCCCTTCTCTAGTGAACCTCATGCACAACCATACAATGAATATCCATATGAGGAATGCATACCCACTAGTGAAGACTCTCCTTCAATGGAACAACTCAAGATGATTCTTCAAAGGAACCTGATTGAGTTACAAAATGATAGGATTGAAAATAGTGTTTCTAGTCTTACTCATGCAACTAACATTGAATATGAACCTAATCTAGAGGTAGATGAGTACACTAAAAATACTACAATTTTGAATGGAGAGATGGATTTTTGCTATGATGATGATGATGATGATGAATATGAAGAGCATGTGTATTTTGAAAATGTAATAGAATCTTTAGGTTCGAGACATTAAGTGTCTCTTCCGTGAACCCTATGAATGATGCTTCTTCGATATTCATATATGTGATGATGATGTGGAACCCGTGGAATTATCCTGTGAAAATGAACATGATTTACCCTCTTCCGACTTTAGGAAAGTGTGTGATGGTGCAAATGATTTTATAAATGAAAATAACGTAGATGTACCTAACCTCTCTCCGAGTCACAAATTGAAACTCCTTCACCCAACCTAGGTGTAGTTTGTCACAAAATTGCAAAACCAACTTTTCTAAAAATGCCTAACTTAGGCCTAGAGCTTTGTGCTTCCCAAGTCCTCTTGGACTATTTTGCATCAAAGTATAACACTTTTAAAGAGCCACGGTTGGAATGCGTATATATGCTTATTATTAGTAAAACTCATTTTGAGTTAGACCTTTTGCATGATGTACCTTTAAAATTGCAAGACTTTGTGCTTTCAAACACACCCGTTCACAAGTTTAGGTTTGGGAAACTCATTCACATACACGAGTCTTACGTGCACTCTCATATTATATTTGTAGGCTGTTAATGTGTGTACATATCGTCTTTTGGGTTGATCCTCAACTCTTTAGACTGTTAGTTTATGGTGAATTTTCATTGTATATATCCAGTAGGACTTGTTAAAATTTTTCTTTTCTTGAATCGGTTGAGTCTTCATGCGCATATATTATGCTAATCCGATATGATCTCCGTTGAGAATGTTGGATTCTAGCCTTGACTAAAGAAGCTCAACCTTGCTCCCGCCGACATCCGGTAATCTCTTCCCTTTTCTCTTATCAGCATAGTTCTCATGGTATGTGATTGTTTAAATTTTTTCTATACGTAGACACATTGAGGACAATGTTTGATTTAGGTTTGGGGGTGCATTTGCATATTTTTGCATTTAGAGTTTTTAGTCTTTTATTTTACCTTTTATTTTCAAAAAAAAAAAAAAAAAAAAAAAAAAATACAAACTCTTTTTGTAAAACCTCCAACTTTTAGAGATTTTAGAGTCACTAGCATGCTTCTAGCTATGTTTACATAGAGATTCTGACCGAAATAACAGAACTTGGAAGTACCGGAAAACGCAATCGGGTTCCTTAGTTGATTAGAGCGTTAAAGTCGGATTTAACCATACCGAAGGGCGAATTAGGTGCTGTTTAGATATTCGGTAGTAGAATTGTGATCAACCATAGTGGAGACTACCCATTTTACATCAAGCGAGGTACCGACCTTCACTCTTTGTGACTTTCTGAAAAGCTTTTAGAGTGTGTGTCACCGTACGTCAATTCCGGGTAGGAATGGTGAGCTACCCAACTTCGCACCACTTTCAAAGACTACTTTTGATCTCTTGAGTGCTAATTCCGTCAATCATGAGGGTGACGTCTAAAGATGAAAACACCTTCTAAATATCGATTTGCGCTTAGCATCTCTCTCTCTCTCAATCGCCAAGACCCATAGAAACACATCATCGTCAGCAAGCGGAGCATTAGCGAAATATTTGAAGAAAAGTTGAGATAGTCCAAGGTTACATATTTCAAAGGAAAAGAAGATGAGAATTAATGAAGTTTGTAAAAATTTAAATTTTATCGTTGTTAGTGTTTGTTAAAAAAAAAAAAAAAAAAAAAAAAAAAAAATGTGTTGTATTATTTTCATTCCATGTACTTGAAAAAAAAAATTAAAAAATTTAAAAAAAAAAAAAAAAAAAAATTATTATTATTAAGTTTTTGTGAAGTTCAGAAGTTCGTCATCAATAGTTGAAGACTGAAGACCGAAGACCGAAGATTGAAGACATTTCTATGGTTCTTATGAGAGAGTGATGTTAATTGCGATCGGGTGAAAAGGTAGTGAGTACTCCCACCCCTTGCTAATGGTTGATTTCCTTTCTTAGAGATCATTAGAAAAAGATTCTTTTGTCCACACTTTTGTGGAGTCTCCAGTTTTATTTCTAAGGTTATCCTTCTTACCTACAACGTGTGCGGGATTTCTCTCTTTATTCCTGCCGCACACATGAGAGACTAAAAAGCGATCTTTTTGAGTGAAATTATCATAAAACCCTAATGGTGAGGTAGAAGTCGAGGCTTATGATCACAATCGAATCCGAATTCTTTCATATGGTATGGTTACTTCTCGCTCAACACTTAAGGATGAGAATGCGTTCTTCGATAGTTCTAACTTCATTACTAGCATGCGAAACTTTATGTCCTCATAGCTCCTTGGATGCTTGAGACTCTTTTACACTCTGAAGTTGGAGAAGGTTTTGTGGGTACACCTCTTGTAAACCCTCACGAGACTACAACTCGTCCACTAGGGACACCTAGGGGTTTAAAGGCTTAGTGCATACGCTAAATGCATTCGAGAGACTGCGACGGGGTATAGTTAGATTTCCTAATTCTGTTTCACTTGAGGACAAGTAAAATTCAGGTTTGGGGGTATTTGATGAGTGCCAAATAGTGCATATTTATACATCTATTTATTGGCATTTTACTCATCTTTTTGCGCTAGAAATCGAGATATTATCCCATATTCTCGTGTTTTCTTTGTTTTCAAGAATAAATATTTGTATTAATTAATTTTGTGTTTTTAGGTAATAAATAAAGCTCGGAGAATCCGAGAGCCAAAAGAGCGAAGAATTGGAGTCAAGTGCCCAAGGAGCAGAAGCCAAAGCCCGCGCAACGGTTGCAACCCAACAAGTAGCAACTCATCTACAAGACATGGGCTTGAGCTAGACCCGATCCGAGCCCGATTATCCCGAGCCGTTGAGATCGCATCTCTAGTTACATCTTACGGTCGCTCCCTCATGCGCATCGAAGTTTGTGCTTCCGCTCAACATCGAATCACATCAAAACCGGCTACCTTTCTCACTGTCGGATCCACACACAACCGTCCTACGCTCGCTGAGGCCTTCTCCATCAATCTTCGATGCACCGCTCAACACTTTGAATCACTCATACCCCTATACCCTAATCGACTGATCCATTTCTCTCCATCTCTCTCTTTCTTCTCCCCTACCTCTCGCAACTCCCTCTCCCCGAATCGTCTCCCCGCCATAGCCACTCCGCCACCATCTCTTCTCCAACCATCACCACCTCACCAACAACTCTCCGACAGCCGCACCATCACAACCAACAACCCCAAGACTAGATATCTATTTTTCTAGTTTCTACCAACCCTAGAAACCAATCGAGAGACATCTAGAGTTAGGGTTTAGCCAATCAATCAACGAGCACGATTGGACAAGAGCGGAAGGCGATTCGGAGGTATGGGTTTGTGTTATTATCGGTTTTAAAATAGAATTAGGGTTTCTTTGTTTTAGGGTTGGAGTTGCATGTATAAAAGAGAAAGAGTTGTGGGTGTTTGAGACACGCCTGGATTAGCCAGTGCTGTCAATTAGATTTACTTTTGTTTAATTTTGTTCCCTGTTAATTTTATCATGTTTTAATTTAAGTGCTAGGGTTTCAATGAAACCCTAATTCCTATTTGGGTTTAAACTCGTTAAATTGTTCTTGAGTGTTTAATATGATTAGATAGCTTCAATTTAACATATCAATGCCTTTCTCTCCACGGTGCATACCAAAGCCATGGATGCACTTTGTAGTTAGGTTATATCTGTGTTGAATATGTTTCAGCCCTTACTTCCATTTTTAATACTAATACCCACGACTTGTTGTTCTTAATTAGACAACTAGTACTTAGGATTAGTACATTAGCCGATATTTGAAATATCATTAGGCGAAACTCCTCGGTTAAGTGGCGGAATTGACACACTTTGTCCTTAGCTACTATAGGAACAAGACATTTAACTTAGTTGAAAGCACAATAGGGGTCGGAGGTGGATTTGCAGACCTAGCAACCCCTTAATTTCACCTTGTTTACCTTAGTTCATTGTCACTTCATCACATCTCGGCCGTTTCGGCACATAAAACCCCCGTTGTCACATTGTCACTTGAAATTCAGTTAGCAAGCCTTAGATCACATATAAGAGCACACCCTAGTCCTTGTGGGATCGACCCGTACTTGCCGCGTCTCCAATAGACGCCGTGCACTTGCGGTATAACCCGTAGGCCGTAATTTAAACATCTTTTCGGGCCTACCATATTATTTATCTTAATTGACCCAATAAAACTTCTTCTCCTTCTATCATTAGCGATTCTGTGAAAATATTTTGTGTTATTCTCAAAGTCCTTGATATGAGTAACTCTAGATCTTGACCTCCACTTTTCAGCTCTTGAGATTGTAAGATTACAATACTCTTGCCTTGCTTGAGTTCTTTCATTCCATTGCTCCTCATTAAGACCATTGTGAACATCTTATTTTGCATCAAGATCAGCAAAAATTGTTTCCAGCTCCTCAAGTCTTCTATCAACATCACCAAACTCCATTTTGCTCCAATCTTTAAGTTTCTGCTTCAAAAGTTGCAGCTTTTTGCAAAAAATGAATCCTGCACTGCCAGAAACAACAACAGAAGACCACAGCTCTCTAACAATAGAAATAAAATTGGGATGGGTAAGCCAGTAATACTCACAGCGGAATGTAGAAGGCCCATGCTTCACCCCTTCACAAAACAAGGCAATTGGATTATGATCTGAGCAAGGTCTTGTAAGAGCTTTTTGAATAACTTGAGGATACATGCATTCCCAAGAAGGAGAAACCATCAATCTGTCAATTCTGCTTTTGATTGTATGAACTTGATTGTTTGTCCAAGTATAAGTAGCACCAAGCAGTGGAAGGTCAATTAGCTGATGTCTCGAAATAAAGTTATTGAGTTTTCTCATTCCAGTGGTATTATCACTTCCAGTAGACCTTTCATGAGAGAATCTAATCTCATTGAAATCACCTCCTATGACCCAAGGATAATTCCAAAAGCATCTAACTTCTTCCAATTCTCTCTAGAAAAACTTAACTTCTTCGGTGTGATTCGCAGAAGGAGCATACACTCCAGAAAACATCCACTCAAAAGCATTAGAGATAGATTTGCACAGAATTGTAATGGAGAAAGGACCAATTAAAGAATCAAGAACTTCAACTTTATCAGTATCCCAAAGACACAAAATACCTCCCGAGCTACCTTGAGAAGGAGAATCAAGCCATTTGACGGATTTTTTACTCCAACACTGCCACACAAGAAGATCTGTACATTGTTGGATTTTTGTCTCTTGCAATAACACAATATGAGGCTTCCAATCCCTAATTTTCTTCTTAACTATGTCTCTTCTGTTTAAATCATTGAGTCCACGAATATTCCAACATACAATTTGACAATCCATGAATAATGAAAACTGATTAAACTGAGAAACACACCTTCTTATAAAACTCGTAATTTCTCCATGTCAAAGTTTAAAAGATGCAATCGAATAGCATCCATCATGGCATCATTCACTACTTCCTTAGAACCCTTACAATGAATACCAAGCCTTGGAAAAATGGCCACCATTTGAAGTAAAACAGTTTCAAATTCCATTCTTAAAATTGGATCTACCTTGAGTTTTAAGGTACTCCATTTTTCTGTTGTGCTCCAAAAAAAAACTGAAATCTTTAATTGCGTTGCCTTGAGATGACTCTGAAACGGGATTTTGATACGAGCTGCCATCCTTCTCGTCAATCATTTGTAAATATGGAATTGATACTGCTGTTTTCAAATATTCATTAACTTCGTCTTCATCTTGGAAATTTGGTAATAATACCGATGGAGATAACTCTGAAATAGCAACTGAGTCAGCTGAGTCAACTGCTGAGTTGGAATCTGACTTATCTGAGTTGGCTGACTTATCTGGTTTTGCAACTGAGTGAGTAGGTGGACCCTTTATCGAACAGGAACTATGAATTTTGTCCTTGATTGACGCGGCTTTATTCAAATTCAAATTTGAATTCGAATCTTTTACGGTCAAAGCACCGTTTTCCTGTGGAGCAAACCTTCTAAAAAGATCTCTACGCCGAGAATCATGCGGTTTGAGAATCGGAAGAGGAATTTTCGGCCATTCAACATTAACAAAAGTATTCTTAGTTGACTCATTAACTGACGTATCCGAGGTTACCATACTTAGATTTTGGACTCTGACTTTCATGTGTGAATTGACAACAGCGCCATTGCTGAATTGTAATGAAGAAATTTGAACTGGAAACGAGTATCCTCCATAATAATCTACGAAAAGATGACGAAATACCATCGAAACTTCGACCTTAAGGCAATTGCGGAAAGCATCTTCCCACTTAAGAGTTGTAGTATGCACCTCTAATAAACCTCCAAATCTTGAGCAAAGTTCATTGTAAAAATTATTTCCCCAAATATTGAATGGAACCCCGCGTACTTCAATCCATGACCCCTCTGAATTTAACTCAGGTAAAGACACTGAGTTAGAAGCATTCCACCATGGCAACAATCTAATGGAAAAATCATCAACCTTCCAGACACCAATATTCACCATTTTTTCTTTATCTTGAGAAGAAGCAAAGAAAAAGGCCTTATAATCATCAAAAGGAAAAATATCGAATCCAACCTCAACTTGAAAACGATTAGCAATCTCAAGACCTATATTGTTCCAAGACAACACCTTTTTTGAAGTTTCAATTATGACTGCTTGATCCCAATCTTTAGTTGAAACAACATGATCTTCATTGTGTGAGATCACTGGTTCCAAAACAGCTTTAGATGGAGTCAAAGGAGCGAACTCAGAAGATTTAGAATTCACAGAAATCTTTTTTGAAGTAATATCAATAAAACCTTTAACGGCAGAGACCATTTGAGATCTCCTTCAGCAGCAGGAAAACACATAGATTGTTTAACCCCACCACAAGAAACTGTAGCCCGAAAAAATTCTCCAAATCGATTTCGATTACGAGAAAACAAAATATGTTCCTCACCTCGATGGAAAATCCAATACCAACTGCCGTAGAAAGCCTTCTTTGATTCTTTACGCAAGATGTTCTTCATCCGGATTACGCCTTCAAAACTTACCAAAACATGTATAATCTTCCTTGTGTTTCTGGTTTTTTCATCAAATAAAATCCCTTCCTTTGTGTGTGAGAGATTAAAAGCTTTGAAATCACAATCAATATATACATCTTGATTGGAAAAAAATTTCGTAACACTTCTTTTTTTCTTCCTGATGATCTGCCATTCTTCATCTTCCTCAGTTGAGGTTGATTTCATCACCTCCTGATTTTTTGTATCTGACTTTCCACCAACAACAGCAACCCAGCTTCTAGAACCACCGAAAGACCTTGTAAAACCCTGCAAATCTTGCTTACCTTGCTGATCTGTATCCAAAAACCCTGCCTTGATCTGTTGAGAAGACGAACCTTGCACCATCCTCGCTGCGCGAAACCCGGACATTCTCTCTCCTCGCGAACTCTTTATTCCATATGTATTCCATCTTATATTATTCGATCTTATATTTATCAGATTGAAATACTGCAATGGCACTGTTGCTCTAGGCGGATGGCTGGTACCAAACACATAGTACGTATAACATATGTATTCCATCTTATATTAGCAAAAATTAATACAAAACGGAAATTATAATAAATATCATTGTTGTGATACATGCTTGTATTTCATCGATTGGTTGCTGTGAATCAGACCAATCAAGATAATCACACAGTGGATGCATATTACTTAATTATGAAAAATATATTTTTTTTCCATTTGATGTCCCATTTCATTTCACAAAATTGGTTAAAAAGACCAAAGACAACAATTCCTGGGTGAAAAGGAAATTTAGATTTTGATCTTGTTTTAAATGGAAAAAATGTAAAAAATAGCCGGGATGTAAAAGTTTCATCCTACCCATTTTCAAATATTTTTTTATTTTTAATTTACATGAGGATGCATCCAGTTTTATCCTTGCTATTTTTTAAGTTTAAGTCAGGATGAATCCAGTTTCACCCTTGCTATTTTTTTGGTGTCCATTTCACCCATACTAATTTTTACTCGTCCATTTGGACCATGTTTTAAAAATATTTGGACAAATGACCAATTTTCCGTTTCATTTCAGTTCATTTCGCATGAAAAATAAACATTTCGTTCCTTTAACTTGTTTTTCGTGGTTGCCACGTTCGGTTGTTTGGGCAGCTTCACCGAGTTCTCCGTCTTGACCCTCACTTGGTCTCGATCATCGGCACCTTCTTGCCAGCCTCCGTGCACATTAACTGTTCCGCTCACGGATGTCGTAGCACTTGCTTTCGTGGCTCGTGTGAACCCTCTTGAGAAACTTTTAATTTCCTTTACTTCTATCATGTCATCTAAAGTACATGTAACATGATTCGTAGCCCCTGTATGCACGATCCAGGAGCATAATTCTTTTTACCTAGCAATTAAATTTTCAATTTGTTCGAACTTAAAAACTAAAGCACTTGTTGAAGTTGAGTTGTTGTTACACCAACCAAACCAGTTCCATCTGCAAGTGCCGTACCACCTTCTTGCTGAGCTGCGAGTACGTTCAAGTTATTGGATCGCACAGTATTAGTCTGCCATTACCACGGCCACCTCTGCCATATGCAAAACCACCACGACCACTATGAACACCAACCATGCCACCTCTGCCATATCCTCTACCACCACGAGGTCTGTATCCCAACCATTCAAAATAGCCAATTAATTGATAACAACCATCTTCAGAATGTCCTTCTTGGTTACAATGTTTGCAAAACTTTCCAGCATCATAGGTATTCATGTTTGCTCTTTGATCAGGTTGCACCTTAAAAGACATTACACTGTCTTGGGCCACTTTAGATAGAGAAGTGTATCCCATTCCCAAACGTTCCGAGTTTGCTATCGTCTGATATGCATTATCAATAGACGGTAAAGGATCTCTCGTAAACAGTTGTTCACGGATTGATCCATACACACTATCTAAACCAATCAAAAATAATGAGGATAATACTCTTCTCTCAAAAGAGTAACCTTTGTCGCAATATTACAGGTGTATCTTCATATATGTTACCATCTCATACCATATCTTGTTTAATTAGCCTCCCATAATACATAGCTATACTCTTAGACTTCCCTTGCTTGCATTCACTCAAAGAGGATTTGAGTTGACAGGTTCTGGTTCCATTGACAACACAAAATATATTCTTTAAGTGCGTCCATAGAAGACTAGCATCATCATAATCTCCCAACGTAGATCGGATGGAAGAATCCCATGTACTATTAATCCAGGAAACAACCATTAATTCAACAACAATCCATTCCTCCAACCTGTTCAAGGTTTGCAGGTTCGCCGCCAACAAAACCAAACTTTCGTTTGGCTATCAAAGATCTTCGAATGGCTCTATCCCATTCATCATAATTAGTTTCTTTTAATATAGTCAGGATAATAATATTTCCTGGACCCTTACTCGATCCTAGATGGTACACCGGATTTTTCTTTGATGAATCATGCATACTCCGATGCTTTTCCTTTTCCCCGTCTTTTGATGATTCTTCTACTCGCATAGATTTTTTTTTTAATTTTTTTAATTTTTTTTTTGAACCAGGCTCTTGATGCCATGTCAAATTCTCAATAAGTCTTACCTTTCTCATATTCATCCTTTTCGCAATATAAACACTTACAAGACTTGGTTAACACGAAACCGATACTTGGTTCTCAAGACTTTAAATACTACTTAAAATACAAATCCTAAATATATACTCTCCTAGGGGTCTACAGAATGCTCGGAAGCCTGCGGCCTGCCATGTACCGCTCGGTCCGAAGGATCCCATGGGCGCCCGACAGCCTGTCATGGGCTTGCCCGATAATCATAAGTGGGCGGACCCGCGGGTTTTTGTTCAAATATTGGAGTCCGGCCTGTTAGCCTGCCCGATAGCCTCTTTAGTTACCCGGCCTATCTGACTGCCGATAGCCTGGAAAAAAGTTTTCTACTAGTGTGATGGATTTCTCAAGAACTTAAATTTCAAATTTGGACAATTTATTGGGATTAGAGAAAATTTTGAATAACATCTCACTATTATGAATATGAATTGCTTGAACTATCATTTGAATGAGCTACAAATATATCATCATTCATCAAGCCAAAAAAAAAAAAAAAACCTATATACTTTTAAAAAATTTGAAACAATTCCTTGGTCCCGAGGCTTGCCCGACCCGACCTGGCCTGGCCTGTATTGTTTCACGGGTATGGACGGGCCATGGGCATCGAATTTTTGTTATTGCCCGGCCCGGCCCGGCCTGTTAAACTTAATGGGTAGTAAGGACTACAAGCCCGTCCGCCCCGGCACGTGCTATAATCGGGCTTGGGCAGTAGGCCAAATATACACCCTGACTCTTACTCTCCTACATTATTTCCTAATAAAGTGAAGCTTACCGCTGGCTGGTGTAAGCACTCTGAAGCACTAAAAGGGTTCACCAGGAAAATGTGATAGGTCAATTTTTTGTTTTCTAATCGGGTCTGCTAAACTTCGAGGATCAGGTTTGAACTTTGCTAAACTTTTTCGGAAAATGGGTTATTTGTCCAAATATTTTAAAAACATGGTTCAAATGGACAAGTAAAAATTAGTATGGGTGAAATAGACACTAAAAAAATAGCAAGGATAAAACTGGATTCATCCTGACTTAAACTTAAAAAATAGTAAGGATGAAACTGGATACATCGTGATGTAAATTAAAAATAAGAAAAAATATTTGAAAATGGGCAGGATGAAACCTACACAAAATTGGTTAAAAAGACCAAAATCAATAATTCCTGGGTGAAAAAGACATTTAGATTTTGATCTCAAGTTTAAATGGACAAAAATATAAAAAATAGCCGAGGATGTAACCGGTTTCATCCTACCCATTTCAAATTCTTTTTCTTATTTTTAATTTACATCGGGATGCATCCGGTTTCATCCTCGTTATTTTTTGTTTAAGCAGGATGAATCCAATTTCATCCTTGCTATTTTTTCGTGTGTCCATTTCACCCATAATAATTTTTTATTCCATTTGAACCATGTTTTAAAATTTTTTGGACAAATGACCAATTTTCCGCTATATTTTAAGTTTAAGCCAGGATGAATCCAGTTTCATCCCTGCTATTTTTTTTTTGTCCATTTCACCCATAATAATTTTTACTCGTCCATTTGAACCATGTTTTAATTTTTTTTGGACAAATGACCCATTTAAACAGTATCAAAATCTAAATGTCCTTTTCACCCAGGAATTGTTGATTTTGGTTTTTTTAACCAATTTTGTGTTTAAAGAATCCTATTATCGGGGCTTTGAAAGCCAATGGTCTTTTGGTCCTTTTTAGGGTCATGAAATAGTAAATGAGGTTATCCCTTATCGCATCATATTCCTAATTCTATTATACCTTACCTAAATTTCACTATTCATAAATAAAAAAAATCCTAAATATCTATAATCTTCTCATTCTCATTTACAATCTTGATGAAGATGAAGATGATGATGATGATGATTTCATCATGTTGAAGATCATAAGAAAATAAAAATAAATAAATCTATTATCTTCTCCAATCCTTCTCTTCTCATTCATAAATTGTGAAAAGATGATGAGCATAATTTCATCATGATGGGGATGATGATCTTCAAGAAAACCCAAAACTATTTTCTTTCTCCTTCTCCTTCTCATTCAAAGATCATGATAAAGATGATGATCATCATAGAAAGTAAAAACTAAGAAAACTCACCATTCATTTTTGTTTTAAATGGTTAAAAAAATCCAATTTGATTAATTTCGGTTAAAAAAAAAACAGTTTCTGAAAGTATTTACGGCTGGGAGTTCTTAGATTCCCAACCGTGAATCAAGATTACGGCTGGGATAGTTTGTCGACCCAACCGAGAGTCCCAGTTTCGGCTTGGTTGTTCCAACCAAAAGTTTTTTCGATTTTTTTTTTTTTTTGGTTTTCAAAACCAGATACGGCTAGATTTTCCCAGCCTTAACTGCACTTCGGCTTGGTTTTCGGCTGGGATAATTTGTCGACCCAACCGTAGAACCAAAAAACGGTTGGGAAATAATGGTGTTCCAAGCCGTATTTTTTATTTACGGCGGGAAATAAAGAACTCCTAGACGAAATAATTTTTATGATTATTTATTTTTTAGAACCAGTTAAGGATGGGTTTTCCTAGCCGTAACAGCAGTTTCGGCTGGGTTTTCCCGGCCGTAACTGGTTCCGAAAACCAAAAACATCAGAAAACTGATTTCGGGTGGAAAAATCAAGCCGAAACATGTACTTTCGGATGAGAATCTAAGAACTCCCAGCCGTAAATACTTTCCGAAACTTTTTTTTTACCCGAAATTCATAGAATCATATTTTTAACCATTTAAAAGCAAAAATAAATGGTGGATTTTCTTAGTTTTTTATTTTTATGATGATCACCATCTTTATTATGATCTATGAATGAAAAGGAGAAAGAGAAGATTATATTTTTGGGTTTTCTTTATGATCATATATATATATAGTTCTCATCATGATGAAACTATGATCATCATCTTTATCACAATTTATGCATGGGAAGAGAAGGACGGGGAGAAGATAATAGATTTAGTTTTTTTTTTTTTTTAATAATCTTCATCATGATTTGTAAATGAGAAGGAGAAGGAGAAGATTATAGATTTAGGCTTTTTGTTTTTTTAATGAATAGTGAAATTTAGACAAGGGTATTTTTGACTTTTTCGTATACCTTAAATCCCCCTATCCATTTGTTGGCTACACATAGCATTTTAGTCCCCAAATACTTTCACCCCTACGGCCCCAATAATATGATTCTTTTTAAATCCTTGTTTGGTAAACAACTTTCATTTAAGTTTGGACCAATTTAATTTTATTTTGGTTTTGTGCATGTAGTTGCAGCGAGGGCAACAAGAGGCTTATATATTGACTTGATGGATATTATGATTTTCAGAATCTCATATTCAAATATCCTTGTGTGTGAACCGCATGATTTAATTAAATTATTAATGAGGAAAATGACATAATCAACTTGTATGGACACTGCTTTGTTTTTGTTAATTTTCCAAGTAAATAAGTATTAGAGAAGAATTGTATTAGAGATGAAGCCCAGCAGTTAGGATCAACAGTTTTTAAACCGCATGCAGGACTTTTAGACCCTAACAAGATTACAAGGGAAGAAAATGACATAGAATGCATACGAAGACATAGATGCTTTTCTGTTAGTCCGTAACTAATTGTCAAATTTATATATTGTGTAATGTGTATAGTCCTTTACAAGACGATCACAAAGTCGTATGAGGGCTTTAGCATGAGGGATTTTGCACCCTTTTGTTTTCCTCAGCAAAGATAAATTAGATGAAAAAGAAGAAGTTTACAAGAAGTAAACAGCAACTAAAGCCCAAGACATAAAAAAGTTTCACAAAATTGGTTAAAAAGACCAAAATCAACAATTCCTGGGTGAAAAGGACATTTAGATTTTGATACTGTTTAAATGGACAAAAATATAAAAATAAAGGGATGTAACCAGATTCATCCTACCCATTTTCAAATTATTTTTCTCATTTTTAATTTACATCGGGATGCATCCAGTTTCATCCTCGCTATCTTTTAAGTTTAAGCCAGGATGAATCCAGTTTCATCCTTACTATTTTTTTTGTGTCCATTTCACCCATAATAATTTTTACTCGTCCATTTGAACCATGTTTTTAAATTTTTTGGACAAATGACCCATTTTCCGTTTCCAAAAACAGAGGGAGTATAAAAAAATGTATAATAATTAATGAAGAACTATATTTGTGGTCGTGCCAGGCACTGAGATATTTTTTATTCTTTTAACTATATTTTTAATTTGCTGTGTGCGGGGTTTCATCCCGCCCGTGGTGATGTATTTTTGATTTGGTGCGGCTGGGCGAATGCATTAAATAGGTGGAGAAAAGAATGTAATTAATTCACTTTTTTCTTTTATTTTTATAAAAAATATATGTGAAATATATAGTTGTTTTTTGCCCCATTAATTTGAAAAAAAGAGTCCTAAAATATTCAAAATTGAGTTTGGACTTCAATAAAATTTTAAAGTAGGAAATATCATATAGTCCTAAAAATAAAATATATGTATCAGTCTAGTCCATTTGACCCAGTCAATTGTCTGTTTGGTCCTATTTGGTAATATAAATTATCATTTGGTCCTAAAATTATCATTTGGTCCTACGGCTGATGTCATGGATGATGTAAATGTCACCCCGTAGGCAGCGAAATACCCTTTTGGATAAGGACCATATATATAGTCAAAAGTAGGAGAGAATAAATCATTATCGATTTACTTTCTCTCTCGTCTATAATTCAATTTCAGATCTAGTTTTTTTTTTCCCTTTTTTTTTCTGCTGTTGTTATGTTGCAGACAACGAATCTTGATTTCAAGATTTGATCGACTACTGTTGTTGAAGATGATGAACGACGATCTCATGTTGTTGCTGCTGCTTGTATTGAAGATGAAGATGAACTTTGTTTTTAGGGTTTTTTCAGTTGCTGTCTTTGATAAAGAAGAAGGTGAAGACAATGATGTTGTTGTATCTGTTGAAGACGACGATGAAGATGACGATGATGTTTGCTGATTTCTTAGATCTGTTTTTGTTTTTGATTTGTTTCAATATATGTTGCTGCTGTTTTTGGAGGCGATGAAGACGACGACGAACAACAAGAATTTGCTGCTGCTGTTTTTGGAGGCGATGAAGACGATGACGAACAACAAGAAATTGCTGCTGCTGTTTTTGGAGGCGATGAACAACAAGAAATTGCTGCTGCTGTTTTTGGAGGCGATGAAGATAATGATTTTTGTTGTTGTTTTTGGAGGCGATGAAGACGAATGAAGATGATGTTGTCGCTGGTGTTTTTGAAGACGACGATGTTGCTGCTCGTTGAAGATGTCGAAGAAGATGAAGACGATGTCACGATTTTTGTATGGACTTCATTCCCGGAATGAAGTCGGTTTTTTGTATGGATTTCATTCCAGGAATGAAGTCTGTATTTTTTACCTACTGCTGTTTTGTATGGACTTCATTCCCTGAATGAAGTCGGTTTTGTATGGACTTCATTCCCGGGAATGAAGTCCGTTTTTTACCTCACTTGTTTTGTATGGACTTCATTCCCGGAATGAAGTCGGTTTTTGTATGGACTTCATTCCCGGAATGAAGTCCGTTTTTTACTCTATCATTGTTTTGTATGGACTTCATTCCCGGAATGAAGTCGGTTTTTTGTATGGACTTCATTCACGGAATGAAGTCTGTTTTTTAGGTTTTTGTATGGACTTCATTCTGGAATGAAGTCTTTTTTTAGGTTTTTGTATGGACTTCATTCCTGAATGAAGTCTGTTTTTTAGGTTTTGTATGGACTTCATTCCTGGAATGAAGTCTCGTTTTTTTAGGTTTTTGTATGGACTTCATTCCTGGAATGAAGTCTGTTTTTTAGGTTTTTTTATGGACTTCATTCCTGGGAATGAAGTGTGTTTTTTTAGGTTTTGTATGGACTTCATTCCTGGAATGAAGTCTGTTTTTTTAGGTTTTTTATATGCCTTCATTTCTGTTTTTTTTTTTTTTTGTATGGACTTCATTTCGGAATGAACTCACTACAAGAATATGTAAAAATTAACACGACTGGGTATTTTTGTCAGTTTAATATTTTTAAATAATTATGGACCAAACAGTTATATGCGTTTGACCAAAGGACTAAACAGACATGGGCCCACCTAAAAAAGGACCAAACGATATTTTTCCCAATTTTAAACACTCGAAGTTGAGTTTTCCTTTTCTAGCTAATTATTGACATTTTATCTTCGTTTTGTTGACTTATTTTCATAATAATACATATAATACCTAAATATTTGGAAAACATTTATATTGGGAAATATAAAATAAATGTGTCTGTCACAACACAGCAAGACACAGCACGTTTATTTTTCTGGCACAGCCTAGCCCAGCACGCCTTCTAGCACGGCACAACACGACACATTATAATCTCCGGCACAGCATAACACGACACATAGCACGCTAAGCACGTGATTTCGTGGGCTGTGTTGTTCCCTTGAAATTTACTCGGGTTTTCCAAAGACTTGGTGGTGTACGCGGTGTATAAATTGCTAGAACTAAACCCCCGGTGACTTCATTTTATCGTTACTAGCAACCAAAAAACAAAAAATTCAATAGGGGAAGAAAACAAAGAAGCAATTTTTTCTTGGAGGGTGATTATATCATTCTCTTAGATTAATTAGCAGTAATCAATCCTTGCATTGTTCATTTTTTCCTCTTTTCCAGAAAGCAGCCTCTGTAATCTTCCTACAAGCACAATCACATTAATAAATACCTAATGAACATTACGAACTCTTACTGACAAGATCTACCATTCATGTGATATAACATTCATAAGTCGGAGAGAGCATACGAACTGAAGAAAAAACCAATCCGGATAAAAATAAAAATGACATAATTAGTTAATATAGGGAATAGACTGTAGAGATTGTATTAAAAGGGGAAGCAAAAATTACAACCGCAACAGCAGGGATACAAATTAACTTCTTCAAGCATCCAAAAAAAATCTAAATGAACCCCAAAACTCATCGAATAAAAGGCTTGCTCGGATCTAGTCCCGAATAGAGGCACTGATGAAGTTACGGGTTTTTCCGAGATAGAGGAGACTGTAGGCGCTAATCACTGTTTTGTGTGTGTATTTTTAAACTCGATGGACCATTATTTGTAAACTGGACATGTAACGATCATATATAAACACAACTAGTTGGGTGTACTACAGTATATAGTATATACATATACAACGAATTATGATTAAACAAGTACTGTTACGTATATACTTCAACTCAATACAAAATAGAAAACGGATGATTAAGTTAATATACACAATCATGGCATGTAGTAACCCATGAGATTATTACACATTTACAATCATCTCGTTTCACATGTAATTCTGGCTATATATATATATATATATTTATAGTATTACCATTGATTTTGAATATGCTAACTATCCCATTTATTAACGATTTTTCTTATCCTTTTTGTTGGTGCTACTCTCCTTAGGGTGACCAGCCGCCTTCTCATTGTTCTTCTTCTTTCCTTCATTGCCATCCTTTCCTTTCTCGTCCGATCCATCAATCATCTTCCCCTTATCCTTCTTCTCCTTTTTTCCATCATTATTATCTTTACTCGACATTATCGGTGAATATATATCCAAAGAGTTAATAAGTAACAGCTGATAAGGAAGACAGTATTGTAGTGATGATTATGAGAAAGTGTGATGTTTAAGTCATTTATAGGAACGGGAACACTAGTCATTTTCTTCTTTTAATATAGTAAAAACATATGTATGTAGGAAACCCTAAGTTTATTCGTAAGTATTTACGCGTTGTGATTAATTTACGCGATCATGTTCTCTTACCATTAGCATACAAGCACGTATACACAAACTAATTGAATGGTAATTACCCCATAAAAACAAATCAGGACGTAACTAGCTAATTTTCAAAAAACTTACCATCAAAATGATAAAACCGACTAATATTTGCATCTAATACTTCATGCTTAATATATAACTTATGGAAACTGTCGGTGCAGGGACTCAAACAACAGAACACAAGCATGACAGTAAATCACATGAACAACTGGGATTAATGTTGCATGGAGATCTTTGTGGTCTACATACGGATTACTTTATGTTCGAGTATCTAATTAATTTCTTGTCATGTTTTTATAACAATTTCCATTAATTTGCTCTAATTTGAGATCACCATGTGCTACTTCATTTGAACATCCACATGGACCACATCATTCGATATTTGATTTGATCTGATTTGATTTTTTTCGGGAAAATACTTCACCTGAACATCCACATCATCCGTAGTTGATTTGGTTTGATTCCCCCCGGCCCCTCGTAATTTACCCGGGTTTCCATAAACTTGGTTTACGCGGTTACTAAACTGCTAGACTTAATTCATTTCACCAGCTTATACTCACTAGTAATTAGTGACTGGACAGTTTTAGAAGAAAACAAAGGACCATCCTTCTTGGAGGGTGATTATATCGTTCTCATTATTGATTAGCATAGAATAAGTCATGATTTCTTTTTCTCAATTAATTAATTATGGATATTTTGTGCATCTTGTTGAGTGCTTAATTTTGTGCACTATATCCATTTTTCCATTTCATTTGTTGGCATCCTTTTTAATCATCCGAGTCTTCAATGGCATTCTCGAGCATCTACTGCATATATCGATCGTTGTCAGATAAATATCAGAGTACTTCAATCCCAGAAAAGAAACATTTACATCATTTTAAGTTGATTTGTTTTATGGATATTATGCATGTCCCTTGTAGTTTACTTGAATGGTTAATACACGGCTAGACTTAAACTGCTAGAGATTCCGGATTCAAAGACTTGGTATACACGGTTTATAAACGGATATACTTAAACTGCCAGAGACTTGATTCATTTCTCCATAATTTCGCTCATATTCTCTCACTAGGAATAATTAATGACCGAATAATTTTAGAAGAGAACAAAGAAGCAGCCTTCTTGGAGGGTGATTATATCTTTTTCAAAAATGATTACCGATAATCCATTCATGGTCCGATCATCTTTTTCTCTTATTCCATAAAAATCAAAGGAGTACTTATACCAAAATACGGTCTACAGGGCTAATCCCACAAGTATACGTCGGACAGTTCAAACACCTAAAAACATGGAAAACGAGCACTAAAAGGAGACAATTCCATATTCAGTACTACAAACTTTGATTAACAACATCTATCACCTCCGTAATCCATACTATAAGATTTAATTCATAGATATGTGTCATAAGCGATTTTTTCCCTTGGAATTTACTCGGGTTTCCTAAGACTTAGTAGGCATACGCGGTTTATAGACTGCTAGACTTTTTTTTTTTGATGAACCGTAGACTTCATTTCTCCGTAATTTCACACTTATATATAGTCCCTAGTAATTAATAACGGAGCACATATTTTAGAAGAAAACAAACAAGCAGCCTTCTTGGAGGGACAGTATATCGTTCTCAACATTGATTAGCAGAGAATAAGTCATGGTTCATTTTTTTTTTCTTTCTTTTCGCGACCTTGATATTAATTAGTTAACTAATTATGTCGTTGTTATAAGTCGTCTCTAAATAATTTCAGAAAGCGCTCTTGCAAATACACAACCTACATGGCTAATCCCATAGGTAAGAAATTGTAAAACCAAGACCGTTCTACGACCCCACCCAATAAACCATGACAGTTTATCAACTTTCATTAACAACGTCCACTCTATCACCTCCTTCCTTGAAAGCAAGAATTTGAACTTGGGATCACCTTAGGAGACGAACCTTATTACGTCCGTTGTGAATGCACATGTGTTAAAGAAGTCTGAATTGTGTGCGACTTTGATGCCCACACGATGGACTCCGAATATAACTAGTGACCTCAAGATATCCAGCTGACCAACCTCGAAGGGTTTTATCTGCGAATGTAGAAGTCTTTTTGGTCGTATACTGCAAGAACACCAATGCATCAACTCCCTGAAAGCAGTAAGACCTTTAGCCCAATGGAAAGTATCAATATCAATGTTTCTGGTTAGCTCCTGCAACTTGAAAACTTTGCTGGAGAACACCAATTAATGCATTTCCTTGTTGGAGAACACCAACTTGATTGTTTTGCTACACAGAAAACCAAAAGTCCAGGCAACCAGGGCCGTCCCTGAGGCAAAGTCGACGAAGTCCTACTTTGAGGCATCAAAGGTCCTGGGGCAACAAAATCGCGAGAATTTATTGCGAATATGTAGGTACCTGTATGCTCTGTTTACCATCACAAGTATAATTGCTTCCCGCCAATGATGCAGGTACCTGACTGGCTGAAGCATCATTTGGCTTTAAAAGCTGTCTCCAGCACTTTGGTTGTTATCGACTAATCATAATGGGAAAAAAGAGGTCCTTGATACTTTTAGATTAGTTACGGCTGCAAAAGTAACTAACTTTGTTTAACGGTGGTGTTTGAACGGAGTTGGCAACTAATTAAGAATTGATTGACCGATTGCATACTAGGGACTAGAGAGCATTTGAGTTGTATATAGACTTTAATTTCGTACGATTTTAATCATCTTCTCATTCCGAGTCTCCCTGATCACCCTACAGACAAACTCCTTTGAACAAGGTTATAGACACAGCTAATACTGACAATGGCGCAGTTGCTAGATCCTGGCCGGTACCAAACATACATTACATAATACATAAATTCGAGCTTATTATTAGCACAAAATCTGTACGAAAAAAAGGAAAATAAGAAAGCAAAAGTTATAATAAATATATAGTCTTTAATTATATGTCGTATTCTATATATCGGTATTCCGATTATATACTGGTTGCAGTAAGTCGTAAGATTAATATATAATCTTAATATACTGGTTGCAGTAAGCAGACCAATCTAAGTGACTACATAATGATGATGAATATATAAGCAGACCAGTATTAATTAACTCCATGCCATAGTTTTCCCATTCATTTCATTTCTAAAACCGAACATTTCATTTCCCAGCTTTCTTGTCTTTCTTGTTGACGGTAGCCTTCTTCTCATCTCGGTCTATCTTTGGTTGCTTAGCGTTGTTCTCAGTTGTACCTCCAGAGTTAGATGGGATTTCCTGATTTCCATGGGCCTTCTTCTTGCCCTTCTTTCCATCCTTACTTTCGTCTAACTTACTTTCCGATGATTTTCTGGTGCTAGTAGTCACCTGGGGAGGTGCAAGAGGCATATTATTCCCTTCACTAATTTTCTTAAGTTTCTGCTCCTCCAAGGGATCATCCTTCTTTTCCTTCTTACTCGGCATTATGAATGTCTCAAAAGGTATGAATAACTGATGTTGCTGAAGATTGTTTTGTGGTGATCAGTTTTATGTTTATTTAGCTTGTGAGAAAGTGTTGTGTTTAATCCCATTGTGGCGCCTTATATATAGAAATAAATCGAGAACTAAGTCCGCGTTATGATCAATTTTCAATCGCATGATATTGAAGATGTGAAGGCTCTCATCAGAAGACGGAGATTAGTCAAAATATAATACGTAAGGTAATACCAAGATCAATATCTAGCTACTCGTTTAGGTAAAGACTTGAGTTTATTTCTTTGGGCCTCAGACCGAAAAAAATAAGAAAAAATGGGTTAAGGGCAAAAATGCCCCAAAATGTACCCCCAAGGTTGTGAAAATAACCCGGACGTTAGGGAAAAGATTAAAATGCCCCATTCTGTTAGATTTTCCGTTAGAAAGAGTTAAGTAGTTGAAATTGCCCTTCAGGGTACATTGTTCATAATTCAGGGTTCAATGTTTAAAATTCAGGGTTCAGGGCTTAGGGTTCAGGGTTTGGGGTCAAGATTTAGGATTCAGGTGGTGGTGGTGGTGGTGGTGCGGTGGTATTGGTGGTGGAAGCGATGGTGATAGTGGCGGTGGTGGTGGCGATGATGGTGGCAACGATGGTGATAGTGATGGTGGTGGTGGCGGTGGTAGTGGTGGTGGTGGTGGTGGAAGAGGCGGTGGCGGTGGTGTTGGTGGTGGTTGTTCTAGTGGTAGTGGTGGGGATGGTGGTGGTAGTGGTGGTTGTTCTAGTGGTAGTGGTGGGGATGGTGGTGGTAGTGGTGGAAGTGGTGGTGGCAGCGATGGTGGTTGGTGGTTGTTCGTTTGGTGGTGGCGGTGTTAGTGGCGGATTGGGGAGTTTTGATTAAGAAGGATAAAAATGGAATTTCAAAACTCCATTGACCGGTCAAGATACCTAAGGTTAAGTGGCAAAATGCCCCAAAATGGACCCTAAGGTTGTGAAATGCCCCGGACGTTAGGGAAAAGACTAAAATGCCCCACTCCGTTAGATTTTCCGTTAGAGAGAGTTAAGTAGTCGAAATTGCCCTTCGGGTACACTGTACAAAAAAAAATTATACTGCAAAATATCAAAACATCCCATACTAAACAGCAGGAATATTCGCAGTATAAATTTGCAGGCGATCAAATACGTAGATACATCAACTGAAGAGCATGTTCAACTGGATTTCGTGTCATTTTCTTCCCTTGTAATTTTGTTGGGGCTAAAAAGTCATGTACGCGGTTTACTAACCGTTGAATTAACTGCTAGACTTCAAGCCTCTCTTATTTACTTTGAAATCAATCCAAAGGAAAAAAAACAACCAAAGAAAGCAGTTTCCCAAGAGGTTGGTAATGTCATTTTCATAATTATTTATATACATGATTCATTTTTCAAGTCATGTAAGTCAATTAAGTCTCTTAATGCTCTTTGTGCAACCACGTATGATCAAGATGCTAAACAAACAAAACAAAAATGAGTCCAAGGCTAAGCCAAAGTTCACATTACACGGTTAATACCAGCTGTTACTAGCAATTCAAATGCTACGTGCTCAAATATTGTTCAATATTCAACCACGGCAGTACCACAAGATTTCATTAACAACATGGTAATGAATGAAATCCTTCCATCTGCACGGGCAACAGTAACGTTGAAAATCTGAGCATAAAATTCACCAGTGAGGTAAGTATATTTCTGGTTCGCGGGGTAGAATTTGGGAACTTTTCTTCTTCTATTACTGTAATAACATCTTGAAATCTATAAGATTCTTGCATTCGATATATCACTCTACAAAATAATGGATATAAGATTATAAGATAAAGGGTTTAAGCTCCATCATTTACATCGTTCAGGGAAGAGAGCGAGAAAGAGATGGTCATGTGCATAAATCCTCAAAACCCATTTACTCGTTATGCTGAATCGTTTTTGTCACGTTTGCTATGCCAACTCCACCTGTTGTAAAATATAGAGAAAATGGGTCATTTGTCCAAAAAAATTTAAAACACGGTTCAAATGGACGAGTAAAAAAAAGTACGGGTGAAATAACAAAAAAATAGCAAGGATGAAAATCGGATTCATCCTGGCTTATAATTAAAAAAATAGCAAGGATGAAACTGGATGCATTCTATAAAATAAAAATAAGAAAAAATATTTGAAAATGGATGATGAAACTCGGGTTACATTTAAACAAAGATCTTTTTAATTTTTGGCTATTTAAATCGATTATCAAAACCTAAGTGTCTTTTCACCTGTGAATTGTTGATTTTGGTCTTTTTGACCAATCTTGTGTAAAATATATGCGCAAAAAAGAAAATATTCAATACAATCAAGTTTGAACCCTTCTGCGTGGCTTAAAATGGGGAAGCAGGGGATTTTCAGTGAATCATTTCATAATTTCAATATAAGAATTAAAGCCAACTTTATTATAATCAGTCAGATATTGATCATTCTCACCTAGTAAGATTGCACTAATGAATATTGAGGAGTTGCTGTTAGAGATGCATGCCAACTCATATGCACTCACGCGCGAGTTCAGGTGATACTGATCTATTTCTCAATAACCATTTACCGTTAGATGTCCAAATTAATTCCAACATTTATTTTAACAGTAAAGTTTTAACAATTCATTTTAGCAAAAACATTTGCTGTAAAATTATTAGAAAAAAAATCAGTCCCGACTTTGTAGCCTTAGACAAGGAATTCATGGTTGAAAAATTGACTTGTTAGATTTGAGGGAATTGAAGTTGTCTCTAGGTTGTACCCATCATATCCTACTCAAAGAACTTTTAAATGAGTTGGTAGTTTGTTAACTACTGCAAATTAAGCAAGACTTCATATATTAATACAACCTTCGAAAGTCGATTCAAAAGAAACAAAACCTCAAAGAAAATTGTAAACCAAATACAGGATGAAGGATCAAGGAAATATCTTTTCATGTCATTTAATATACCCATTTGTCTTCTTTTTCCTTGTTAATGTACTTATCGGTTCGAATGCGCATAAAGTAAGCACGGAAGTTCCATTCTGAGATGACTTCCCCACCGACTTCATTTTTGGAGTTGCTACTTCCGCATACCAGAATGAAGGTGCAACTAAAGAAGGAGGCAGGGGTTTAATAAATAAGTTTGGATACCGTAAGTAGAAGAACTTCGCTTCAACTTCTGTAATACTTCGAGAAGTTAAAAAGTTGTAAAGTTAGTTTGGCAATTAGCTGACTTATAAGTTCAAAAGCAAAAAAGTAAGTTTGGTAAACTTTCAAGTCATAAGTCAAAATATCATTTTATTGTTATATTCTTATTATCGTGGATTCTGAAGAGATACTATGACCAAGTGGGATGAATGAACACTAGGCAGTCTAACTATTCTACAAGCATCGTGTTAAAAATGATTTGGTTGTTCATGGCATTAGTGTTTAATCAATCTGACACGTGTTTTTAGTGTTTAATCAACAAGTACATACTCAGTAGTAGCCTTGTAGATAAAAATTATCATTTTGCATCTGCCTAATGATATCACCCAAATGCACAGACAAATCAACAATCTGAATTGCACTTACCGGAAAAAATAGTGCTTCTTAGGGTAGCAACTGAAGATTAAAGATGATTTATTTAAGAAATTCTATTGCGTGTGATAGAAACACAAAAGCTTCATCATTTGTTGATTACCCTGACTAGAGAAATCAAAATCAACTCTCATAATAACATTTCATTCCAGTATGTAAGATTTCAGTAGTTTTGTAATAACTTTTTTTTTGATCGGTTAGTTTTGTAATAACTGATTGGGGAAAAAAACTCAAGGAAAAAAAATCCAAAGAACGTATAGAAGTTTCATCTATTTTCTACACCATTTACTAATCTTTCAATGGTGTTTTATCTTATGTATATCTTCTCCTCTCAATTTCATCAAAATTACTCTGTATATTTTTTCCTAGGAAGATGAAAGAGGGAAATGCATAGGAAAGGAAATAAAATATAAAATGGGACACATTTACCTATGAGAAGTTAGAGAAGCAACTTCTGAGAGAAGTTGGAAGCCAGAATTTTGGCTCCAAAAAAAGTTGCTTTTTGCTTATGGAAGTTGTTTCAAAATCACACATCCAAACATGCTTTCGACTTATTAACTTAAAAAGTCGAAAAGCTACTTCTTTATCACTATCCAAACGACCTATAACTATTTGGGATACTTTTGCCAACACATCTTCAGGTATGATATCTGACCATAGCACCGGAGATGTGGCCGTTGATTCTTATCATCGCTACAAGGAAGATGTAAAGCTAATCAAGGAGATGGGTATGGACAGTTATAGATTCTCTATTGCTTGGTCTAGAATTTTACCAGGTGGACGTTTGAGTAAAGGAGTAAATAAACAAGGAATCACTTATTACAACAATCTCATCAATGAGCTCTTATCCCACGGAATTCAGCCATTTGTGACGTTGTTTCATTTTGATCTTCCACAGCCACTCGAAGACGAATATGGCGGCTTTTTGAGTCCCCGAATAGCCAATGATTTCAAGGATTATGTAGAGGTGTGCTTTAAAGAGTTTGGCGACAGAGTCAAGCATTGGATCACAATTAATGAACCTTGGACCTTTATTTATATGGGTTATGGCTTGGGGATATCACCACCAGGTCGGTGCTCAAACCGACATCTTTGCAAATATGGGAATTCAGGGGTTGAGCCTTATATAGTTGCCCACAATCTACTTCTTGCTCATTCTGCTGCTGCCAATCTTTACAAGCAAAAATATCAAGCATCTCAAAAAGGTAAAATTGGAATAACGCTAAATACTGATTGGATGGTGCCTGCTTCTACAAAAGAAGAAGACGCCTTGGCTACAAAGAGAGCTCTAGATTTCGCCTTGGGATGGTTTTTGGAACCTTTAGTCTACGGTCATTATCCAAGAAATATGGCGAAAATATTAATAAACCGTCTACCGGTATTTACATATGACCAGTATCTGAAAGTCAGAGGATCCTTCGATTTTATTGGATTGAATTACTACAGCACAAGCTGTATTTCCAATAATCCACCAACAAATGCTACAGAAATAAGTTACGATACTGATCCTCAAGCTAAGAAAGGAAATGTGCGGAATGGAGCTGTTATTGGTCCTACAGCTGCTACGCCTTGGCTAAACGTATACCCATCAGGGATCAAAGAGATACTCGTTTATATAAAGGATCAATACAAGAGTCCAGTTATATATATCACCGAGAACGGGTATTCAACTAACGGTACAGAGCCTATCGAAGATTCCATAACAGATGCTAAGAGGGGTAACTACTACATTCAACATCTCTATCACCTTCAACAAGCGATTAAGGAGGGTGTTGATGTAAGAGGTTATTTTGCATGGACTTTGATGGACAACTACGAGTTCACTAGTGGATACTCCGTCACGTTTGGTTTGCACTATGTTGACAGGAAAGATGGATTGAAAAGATATCCTAAAGATTCCTCCAGATGGTTCAAAACTTTCTCCGCCCAACAAATTAAACATAAATGGGTCATCACATGAAAAGACGGAAAGAATTTAGCTATCCATAAGAATGGTCTTTATTACTTGCAGCTGTTAAGGATCGAGCAAGAGAGAGGAGAGCATAAACACGCGGAAGCAATAAATTACATTGAGAATAATTTGGTGTGTCTTTCTCATTAACTCTTGAGATATTTATACAATCACAAGACTTGGTTGTCAAGACACAAGACTTGGTTCTCAAGATATTCAATTCCTAATAGAACTCTCTCAACTTAATATATGTATCTCCTAAATATAGACTCTCCTATATTATTTCCTAATACCCTCCCCTCAAGATGGAGCATGTAGATCACTAATGCCCATCTTGGACAAAAGAAATTTAAACTCAGCTTTTCCTAACATATTTTTTTAAAAAAAATTCTGCCAATTTCGGTTCTCATCGTAGTTTAAGGACGTTTCGGTCCATCTTCATAGTTTTAGGACATTTCGGTCCCAATAGAAGTTTAGGGACATTACGTTCCTCTTCGTAGTTTAGGGACATTTCGGTCCTCTTCTAAGTTTAAGGACATTATGGTCCCTTCAGTAGCTTAAGGACATTTCGGTCCTCTTCCGTAGTTTTTGGACATTGCGGTCCCCTCTTTTCTTCAGTAGAATACTTCTTGTACTCTTTAGACAACTCATAGGATTTTAACCTACTATTGTTGTTATTTCTCTCATCACTTCTTGGTGATTGCTTCTCTTTCTTCGAACATATATTGTTGTTTCTTCTTCTTCTTTGTTTTTCGGTCGCGCTTTCATTGCGAAACTTTCATACTTCTTTGTTTTCAAGATTCTCTCACAATCTTTTCTTTCGTCACGCTTCGCATACAGTCATAACCATTCTTCATGTTATATTTTGTCATTAAAACTTTGCCACGCTATTCAAATTTGCCACACTTCTGAATTCGTAACAGATTTGCAACGCTGCAACATAATTGTCACACTTGTTTGCATTTAAACAAACACCTTCTCTTCACTCCCCTTTTTAATCGAATTAGGAAACACACACACAGATTCCTAAACCATCTCTGGCAATCAAGCAATCCTTATTTTTCGGTCTCTAACTCTGTTCACAGCTCAACTTCTCGTCACTTCCAACCCATACAACTTCCTCTATTCTTCGCCGCTAACAACCAACTTTCCCTTTCCTAGCCATTCATCACGAAAATCATCTGAACATTCACAAAGTCTTTCTTTATTTTGTCTCCTCACCGGAAAATACTTCTCAGCTTCTCACGCTATCATCCCAGCAATATCTACAGTTCACAGACCACAAATCCTTTTTTTTTTTCTTTTCTTTTATTTTAAGAGAAAAAAGAAAAGAAAAGGATATTGAATATCCCAGCATATCATTCAATATGCACTTTGGAGCATATTGAATGATAGAAACTCCCGAATATGTTCGATGAGAAAGCAAAGGATGCAAAATTAGTCTGTCAAAATGCTAGAGCTCTCCTTTTCTCTACTGAATTGGGATCTTATTTTTCCTTAAAATGCAATTTCTCTCTTTTTACACCTTGTAAGAAATTTGTACATTGCTCTTTTTTTCTAATAAATCATCATAAATCTTTTTTCTTTCTTTCTTTTTCTTTTTTTTTATCTGAATTAGGCACGGCCTGTATAGTAACTACTAACCAATTGAATGTAAATAAAAATCAAATTCAACACAACAACTCCTTAGACCAATAATGCAACATTGCAATCAATGCCCAAAAGTGTACCTACAGAAAGCTATTTACTAAAAATGTTTAGTTTTTTAAAAATTCCAAAAAAGGTATAATGTGCACACATTATGTTGGAATATTTTCAACTGCACACATTATGATGATGAAGAGACGCCATTCCCAACAGATGCAAAAACATCTATAAATAGCATCTCCTTTGCTCGTTTATAATTATATCAAAAACAATATGTTTTCTTCTTCTCTAATAGCATCATCAAAACCTTATACAGTGTGATTCTTGGTCGGGTCAAGGAAGTACAATCCTTGAATTCGATTACGGTGTTAGGGCTTCATTGAATCCTGAAGGCTTAATTCGAGAGACCTGTTGTACTCGCCAAGTTAATTGGGAAAGGTCGAATTATTGTCTAAAAGAATCGAAAGAGCCTTGAAGTCAGGGGTACACCATTGTTTTGTTTCTGTTTTTTCATCCTCTTGTTTTTAACCCAATTTTCCAACACATTATAGGTGTGGATTCATCATATTGGGTACACAATGTCAAGCAATGGGTACACATTCAAACATTTTTGGGAATAACTAATTAAAACTAGACACCTTTGGAAATTTCCTCTTAAAGTTCTCATGAAAGCAGCACTCAGAACCTCAATTTATTAGATTATTTCTCCAGAAACCTTACAACAAAATAAAATTTGAGCTTGAATATAAAACTCAAAATGTTACTTCAATTATTAAAAAAACCCAGGAAAATCACTCAACCGTACGTTTATCATGCCCGACTCTCAATCAGCTGAGAAACCTTAACAAAAGATGGCCTAGCGGAAATGTCCTCCCACCATGCCCTAAGATTAGCCCTAGATTTGATCATATCAGTCCACGGAGTCTTCATGAAATAGTAAATGTAGGGAAGGTGATGGAGATCAACAAGAGTGAAAGAATCACAAGCCAGGTACTTCGAATAGCTCAACCTAGTGTCATAAACATCAAGCACCGGAACCAGTTTCGCGAGGTTTTCATCAATTTTGATTGATCAGGAGTTTGGTGATAAAATACTGGCTTTATTAACTGTTCGAAGATGATAGCGTTCATAACAGGGTTGAACTGTTTGGATTCCACTTCTAACCATACCCCAACCATTGCTGAGGCTTCCATGTTTCCATTTCTAGATAGATCTGTACCCGATTCGTACTTATGGGCTATGTATCGGGTTATTGCACGAGATTCTGCTCAGATTTAAGTTTGATTGATATGAGTAAATCGGATCATGAGTATTCCATATCAAATTTAAGGTTCATGCATTATTTTTTTGGAGTATATACAAAGAATGTATAACAAAAAAATAAAATAATGCATGAACCTGGTTATATAGTATATGTTTTGGACGATAGCTAGTGAATCTAAAAACTCACCAAAAAGTGTGACAGATCCATCTTCCAAAACTGGTATCTGACCAAGCTAACTCTACCTTCCATGTCAATTCCTGCAATATTACGCCATTGGGGGCTCGAACCTGGGACCAGCTGAGCTAGGTGCCCGTTTTGACTACCTCAAGAATTGTCTGCACAAGTCCAGCTCCTCTCTTTCAAGCGTCATGGGTAAAAACTCTAGCAGTGCAAACACTCATTAAAGGCGTGGCGTTTAATATGTAGCAACTACACTTGAGTTTAATTGAATAAAAGGTTAGGGGTTTAGGGGCTTGTTAAGGAACTCCCTGTTGGAGTTTTGATTAAACTCAAACTACTTGGTAAGTGTTAGACTCGGTCCTGTATAATTTACACATGGTTTACGTATTGTTAATTACTTAGAATACTGTTTAGAGTTGGATAAGTAATGGTATTAGCGGATCATTATTAGTCATGGTCTAAAGAAACTGTTTTTGTGTCAGTCATGGGTTAGAATGTTCTGTCAATGTACGGATTGTTGTTTAGGAATAGCATGGCAATTGGGCATGGACCACTACAAAATAATACTCCACATATATAGCCCAATTTGATATAGGGTCCGGTTATTGGGAAGGTGGCAGAGCGCCCGAGCGCCTAACTTTTTTACTCCATCATAATACTTGTGTTGGATTTTATGATTATCACCAATTATTATTGATTCTTCATAAATTAGCTTTCCATAACAGTATGATTCTCCTAAACTTTAAACTTTTCTTTCCATATATGATGGCTGATTGTTATGAAGGTTGATTTATTCTCATTGATGAATAATAATCTCCATAAGTGTTCAACATATGGAAACAATCAATCATAGAAATATTTCAACATATGGATGATTGAAATATGGAAACTTCATTAATAGTGAGATAATAATATTGCTTCAATATTAATGCCAAATCAATCCCCATCGAGGATCAAAATATGGAAACAAATTATGGAATAACGTGATTGGTGTAGCTTTAAGAGAAGATGGTCCAAGAGGCCTTGATTGTAATGAGGTTAATGAGGTCGGGAATGCTGTTAGTGGTAATAATGGATTGGGAATTGGAGATGAGGCAGTAGAAACCATGACATTCAACTTTCTTTTTTGTTTCTTTTTTCATTGTTGATTACCTTTTAGTTTTGAGACTTCCATCGGAACTGTGTTTTTTTCGTCAATTAAACATTCAGTGACCGCCTAGTGTGCCTTAGGCGCGTCTAGGCGCCTGGGCTTGGCGCCTCGCCTCTCCTAGCGCCTCATACAACTAATTTATGGTTTTAGCTGAAAGAGATTACTTGTTAAGGAGTGTTTTCAAGAAATGAGTCAAATGACTTGGATTCCAAGTATCGTTTAGGAAGAAAAAAAAGGAAACTAGCTAGAAACCTAACATGCTGAGTTATATAATGTAGTTGTCTAAAGTTTAAGGGTTTGGGGGCTATACGTTCCTTTGATATATTCCCTCCTTGCATCATCAACCAAGCACTTGTGCAACAAGACCAATAAAAAAAAAACTGGGAAAACAATGAAGGTAACTAATTAAGCAAGATAATAACTGTTTACTTATTCATTAATTAAGTATCATCTTCACATGTTAACGAGATCATCAGTAATCCAATTTTAATGTGAATCTAATTGTTTTTTTTGTTTTTGTTTTTTGTAATAACAGAAAATGATGGTAGTGATGATAGATTTCAGTGATGAAAAATACAAACTAAAGGCCATGAAATCTGTTTCGGGTTTCGCAGGGGTTGATTCAATATCATGGGATATGAAAGAAGCACAGAAGAAACTGACAATAATTGGAGATATTGATCCTGTTGATATTGTAATCAAATTAAGAAACCATTCTCATACAGAATTACTACTAGTTGGTCCAGCAGAAGAACCAGAGAAGAAAAAAGAAGAACCAGAAAAGAAGAATGAAGAACCAAAAAACGAAGAACCAAAAAAAGAAGAAACAAAGAAAGAAGAACCCAAGAAGAAAGAAGAACCAAAAAGACACTACTGCGACTGCCCTTATGCTAATGAAAGCCCGAATGCTTATTGGAGAAATAAAGGCTATCATTGGTAATTAGGTTTATTATTTCGGACTAGGCGTAGCAGTGACTACACTTTGCAGGCCTAGACATGTACAAGTCTCATCTATAGCTAGCAATGTCGTTAACATTTTTGATCGGTACAAACTTGGCAGCTTTTATTGCTGATGCCAATTTAGATTCAAGTGTACCTGTTAGTACGTTGTTTGGTATGTTTCGACCAAAACTCAATTTTGGTACCTACATTTGTTGATTGATGCTCTTCCCGTCCGGTCATCATATGCATGCTACGAATCTCGGCACCTAAATACTCAATCGGTCGGGGAACTCCATCATGTAATATTTCCTTTTCAAGCACGTGTTCAAAGGAGGAATTTGCTAACAAGTAAGGAAAATTTCCTAAAGTGTAGATCTGACTTTTCTAGTTTTAAAAAAATAAGAACCGTGTGGGAGGGATATTCACAACAGTATAGCAGCTTACCCTATCAAAATCGTCTTTGTCCCATATTTTCTAGTTCCGTACAAAAATGCATTTATGAGGATCATTTGCCAAAATATCTTCCCATTCTATTTCCACCTAAGAAGGTACAAGAACAAACTACTTAACTACGCCAATACCTGTGTGTGTTAATTGTGTGTGTGCGTGTTAGAGAGAGAGATAGGGTTCTTCAAGGTACTTACATCACTTCTAATGATCATGTTCCCAATCTTCGCAATACCGGACATCATACCAACCTTTAAAGAAAGATTCCTCTGTTTAAGGAGGAGGACTGTCATGAACATCATACCCATTTCATGGACAAGGAATGGGAAAAATATATTGGCGAGAATTCGGGGAAGGAGGCCTTTATGCGGAAGTCAGGATTTCAAGAAATGACTTGGATTCCAAGTATCGTAACTTTAGGAACAGGATAAAAAACAAAAATGGAAACCTAACATGCTGAGTTATATAATGTAGTTGTCTAAAGGTTTAGGGCTATACGTTCCTTGGATATTTTTCCTCCTCGCATCATCAAAGCACTTGAGAAACAAGACCATAATCAATAAAATAAAAACCTGGGAAAGCAATGAAGGTAATTAATTAAGCAAAATAACTGTTTACTTATTCATTAATGTTAACGAGATGATCAGTAATCCAATTTTAATGTGAATCTAATTGTGTTCTTTTCTTTATTTGTAATAACAGAAAATGATGGTGGTGAAGATGGATATAAGTGATGAGAAATACAAACTGAAGGCTATGAAATCTGTTTCGGGTTTCACAGGGGTTGATTCAATATCATGGGATATGAAAGAAGCACAGAAGAAACTGAAAATAACTGGAGATATTGATCCCGTTGATATTGTAACCAAATTAAGAAAGCATTCTCATGCAGAATTACTACTAGTTGGTCCAGCAGAAGAACCAGAGAAGAAAAAGGAACCAGATGAGAAGAAAAACGAATCGAAAAAAGAAGAACCCAAGAAGAAAGAAGAACCAAAAAGACACTACTGCTACTGCCGCCCTTACGCTAATGAAAGCCCTAAATCCTAATACTTATTGGAGAAATAACGGTTATAATTGGGAATTAGGTTATTGATTTCAGAGTAGGCCTAGCAGTAACTACACTTTTCAGACCTAAAATTTGCAAATCTAGAGCTAGAAATGTTGTCAACATTTTTGATCGGTACAAACAGGCAGCTTTTATTGCTGATGCCAATTTAGATTCAAGTGTACCTATTATATCAAAATGTTGTGTTAGGAGTTTTTTTATTATTATTATTTAAATGAACGTGTTTAAGTTTTTGAGTACTATGTGTCTTAACTTGCTACTCTTATACGAGAATAAAAACATGTTTTCGTAACTATTTACGGCCTAGAAGTATGCGTGAGGTGAAGTTATAGGCTGATAGTGACTACCTGCGGTCGCAATGGTTAAGTCTCCAGCATCTATCGTCAGGCTTTTTTTTGTTTGTTTGGTATGTTTTGACCAAAACTCAATTTTGTTAGCTATATTTGTCCAATTTGTTGATTGAACATACCTATGTGAATCTTCTTCCCGTCCGGGTCATCATATGCATGCTATGAATCTCTGCACCTAAATATTCAGTCGGTCGGGGAACTCCCTCATGTAATGTTCCTTTTTAAAGCATGTGTTCCAAAAAGGAATCTGCTAACAAGGAAAAAAGTTTAATTTTCTTAAATATAGCAAATTTCGAATTTTGCTTGGTGTTTTCTTAAAATAAACTAATAATATAGTTCGAATCAATTTTCGATTAATATAGTTTATCCCTGATTAATATATAATATAAAATTTTACTGACAATTTTGTTTAACATCGGTTAAATTAACTCAATAGAATAATGAAGGTAAGGTCCACGGTTTGTTTGATTTATATCTTCGATTTTTTTTAGTTGTTGATAGAAACTAACTGATCATTCAATCATTCGAATTTGAATCGACCGATATTTGTTTGGTATTTAGTTTTTTCTGCTGTTAAGATCATCAGTACTCCAATTTTATTATATTGAACTTCTTTTGATTTTGAACTCAGTTGCGTTATTTAGTTGCTGCGTGAGCAGTTGTGGTTGTTTGTTTGTGCTTTACGTGCGCAAACATATGATAAACTAAAAATGCACAATTTGATAAGACATCAAAACTCCATCGGCATCCCTGAACTGTAATGAGCATAACTGTAAGCTTTACCTTGATCCCCAACATAACATGCAAATTACTATCAGCTGCCAAAAATTAGATATACCGATACGGAGGAGGAGGAGTTCGCTACCAATCAGTAATCTGCTGCACCACATTGAAATTTGCAAGACTATTTCATGAAGCATAACCATTCCACAATGTACAAAAATAATGACACCCCCTTTAATAAGGGTTAATAATCTATGGTTTCGGTTAAACTACTCTTTGCTCCAAATGTAGGAAGTGTAGCGCTGCTCTTTCGCATAACCAACGGCTAGTAAAAATTGACACCTCTATCAAGATCACACACAAGATACCAACAACCATTGACAACGTGAAGTCTCTGAGAGAAGGGGACAAAACAGGTGGTCGAGGGAGCGAGAACTCTTCTCATTCGACAAATCGAAGGCCAGAATCTACTTTGATCCATTTTTTGGGTAAGTATCTTCGTTACCGATTCTCCAATAATACAACTGTATTATCCACCGATCCGTTACAACTCTTTGTAACACGGTTTTCATTTATGTATTACGTTTCGTAATACCAACAACAAAACAAGAAAAGAGGATAGAAAAAGATGATCAATCACAAAACTTAAACAAACTTACTTAAGATATTTGATGCCCTGTATTAATGCTGTTACAGGTTTAGCGGCATATGTCTCCAACATTCAACAATACCTTGATGTTTTTTGCAGCACTTCGATAACACCGAACAGCGAACGTGAATAAATATTTTTCGCAGCACTTCAAAAGCTCTTTTGTTTAATCTAATAAACTCCTTTACCTGGTTAGATCAATCTATCAAGTAACTCCTTTGCCTGGTTACACAACATTGTTTGTAATGCATCTAAAGTTTATTTTCCACCTCCACTGTGATGGATCAGAAAATCTGGACTTCCAGCGAATGGGGTTTCGGCCCACTTGGCAAACTTCGACTCTCCGATACACCACTCAAGAAATTGGACCTGCAAATTTTTCAAAGCCTTCAAGCAGACATACTTTGATTCTTCAAGAGTCATAGAATCCCACAAATAAGTTTCCATATTTATGAGGAAAAAATATCTCAGATACTAGATACCATTGGCTACTAGTTGCCAATGGTGAAGGATGGCCAGTTGCCAAAAATGGGAGATGGATAGTTGCCAACTCTAATAACTTATATGGCCAATTGCCAATTCTAACAATTAATATGGCCAGTTGCCAATTCTAACAATTTATACGGCCAGTTTCCGATTCTAACAATTTATATGGCCAGTTGCCAAAAATGGGAGATGGCCAGTTGCTAACCCCAATAATTTATACACGGCCAGTTGTGGATTCGAACAATGGACAGTTGCCAAAACTTGGAGATCGCCAGTTGCCAACCCCAATAATTTATATGCGTCCAGTTGTCGATTCCAATAATGGCCAATTGCCAAAAATGGAAGAAGGCCAGTTGCCAACTCCAATAATTTATACGGCCAGTTTCCGATGTCAAGGTTGCAATCATCTCCAAACAGATGGTATGAACTGCCAAAACAACAATTAACACTTTCAGATGATATGAACAACCATGTAGAGTTGTGCAGAACCGCATAGCGGATGCCTACATACCCTCTCTGTTGCTCGAAGGGATCAAGCACGACCGTAGTTCGTCATTTTCTTTAGATAATATGAACTACTTTCAATGGTAGCAATTATCTCCTACGCTAGTGTTTGTACCCGGAAATATATCCAGGTACAGAACACGATTAAACTGGTGTTGTTGATGAAAACAGGGTTAAAAACAGAAATGATCAAGAATGACAGACACACGAATTTAACGTGGTTCGTAAAAATTTTCCTACGTCCACGGATGAATCTCCTTGGGGAGTGATGTTTTATTGATGTCGGAATTACAATGGATTTTTTCTGTCTTAGCTAGCCTCCCACCACTTTAGGGTTATAATTCTCCTTATTTATACTATGGCGAATTAGCTCTTACCCTAATCGTGAGGTAAGCATAAATGGTCTTAACTTTCCCTACATGCCTCCCCCGGCATAATTTGTATTAATCTTCCTTGCATGCCTATTGACTTTCCCCGCATGCTTCCCCTCGTTATTAATCTTCCTTGCATGGCTCCTGGCATTAATCACTTCGCATGCCTCCCCGGCATTAATCTCCCCGCATGGCTCTTGGCATTAATCTTCCCAGCATGCCTCCTGCAATAAATTGCATTAACTTGCCCTGCATGCCTCCTTGTATTAATTCTTCATGCCTCATTTCTGCAGTTTGACTGCGACTGTCAAGCTTTGAATGGTATGACATGCTGGCAGACTGGCTTGGCTGGTTGACAAGTATAACGGGCTGTCAGTATGGATGGAGGATTTCGGCTATGTACATGATTGAGCAACATGACCGGGGGACATGCCCGGGGTAGATGGCCGGGGGACATTTTTGGGGGAGATGGCCGACAACTGGTTGGCAGTATCGCTGGCAACATGGAAACTGGCTAGAAGGGTGACTAGAAATTTGGCTTCGATAGTTGACCGACGGTTGAGTTTTACCATTGATCGGATGGTGACTTTGTCCACTGACCGGTCGTTGACTTTACGAAACGCTTGGACTAGCTAGTAGCTACGTAGGTTGGCTGGATGGCGGGCTTGGATGAGGGCCAAAAGGTGATTCAAGTAGCAATTTGGTCCATTATGTGGCATTTTTACTCATGGTACAAACATCTCCCCCTCTTAACCTCCAACTTGTTGGGGGTTAAGAAAATTTCGTTTTCCTTGTTCAATGACAAAATTCGCCCCCAAGTGTGGTATGAGAGTAAAATATCAACTCGACACGTGGCGCAAGATCTAGACGGGTACACCATATAATACTACAAGCAACTACACAATAATACTATCTTTTGTAATCCTTATCCTATCTAATCATTATCTAGTCAGCCCTAAGGGCAGGAATGTAATTTGATGTAATTTGAAGAATAGTCTGCAATGGTTTGATGGTAACGAGACTATATTACAACAAATTATTGGTGAGAGAAGCTGAGAAGGGGATGTTAGATGTGAGTATGGTTTTGGTAGTTGCAAACTGTTGGTGTTGTGTGTTTCTCTCAATGTGTTGTGTAAGGATTCTTTGGCGATGGTAAAATTCCCTGAATATGATTAAGTTCGTATGTATGGGGAAAAGAAAAATTATTTACTTTGGGGAAAAAATTATCAGGAACAACCCTGCAAAATCCCTAGATTTATGTGTTTTGCTCACCCCTATGCCTCTGCCCATGTAGTGTATATAAGGCCTCTTCCTATGGGTATGCCAAACACTGATATTTGGCATATATGCACCCATTATGGGTATGCCAAACTGCCAAACTCATATGCCAATATGTTATTCCCGGCATATAGGTGTTTATGGGTGAAAATCGTTTCGCCGATTTCATAAATTCGGTGGGTGAGTGAGAAACCTGGTTTAAACCCTAAACAAATGTGCTTTACGTGAGCACTTTATAGATTCGAGAGATCAATACTGTACAAGTCCGGCATAAACCAAGAAATGGCCGTTCCAGGACTTGCTTCGTCACAAAGTGAATGAGAAGGGTTGGTTTGGGGAGGGAAGCAAAGAAAGGTGTTGAGACCAGAATAGTTCCGGGAGAGTAGTGTCTCGACTTGTATCGTAAAGTGAAAGCTTAGGAAACTTGCAAGAGATGAAAGCTTTTTGGAGAGCTTGCAAAGTTGCCTTTTCTCGAGAGTGTAGTATTTTCTCCCGACCGAGACTTGTTGTCCGGTGGAAATAGGTAAGACCTATTTATACAAGTCGAGATTGAAACGCACTGGTCTCATGAAGGAAGAGAGTAAAGGGTGAAATAATGGGAGGAGGTGGTAACCGCATGGTGTTAATGGGTGAAAACGTTTTCACCATTATTTCCTCATTTATTTGACCGCTTTATTCCTTTTCACGCTTTCTTAATGTGAGCGTAGTGTACGCTGCAAGCTGTGACCGCCAAACCAAAACCCCGGAAAGCATCCCCCAGTTTGTGTTGATATCTCGTTGGTTGCACCTTGAGTGCAAGTGGCGCTGCTAGTGGCGCGTGTGGCATGTGCCATTGGCATGTGCGGAATGCCCTTGTTGCGGTTTGTACTTCGAGCGCAAGTGGCAATGCCAGAGCCGCCCGGTGGCGTGCGTAGCATGTGCCAATGGCATGTGCGGAATGCCTTGGTAGTAGGTTGTATGTTGAGTGTAAGTGGCAATGCCATAGCTGCTAGTGGCGTGTGTGGCATGTGTCAATGGCATGTGCGGATTGCCTTGGTGGTAGGTTGCACGGTTTGCAAGTTAGGCTACCAAATGTGTGTGTTTGGCATGTGCCAATGGCATGTGCGGAATGCCTTGGTGGTAGGTTGCACGGTTTTGCAAGTTAAGCTACCAGCGTGTGTGTTTGGCATGTGCCAATGGCATGTGCGGAATGCCTTGGTGGTAGGTTGCACGGTTTGCAAGTTAAGCTACCAGCGTGTGTGTTTGGCATGTGCCAATGGCATGTGCGGAATGCCTTGGTGGTAGGTTGCACGGTTTGCAAGTTAAGATACCAGCGTGTGAGTTTGGCATGTGCCAATAGCATGTGCGGAATGCCTTGGTGGTAGGTTGCACGGTTTGCAAGTTAAGCTACCGAGCGTGTGTGTTTGGCATGTGCCAATGGCATGTGCGGCCATTAGGGCCGTGGCCTTGGTAGGAAAAGCTACCAAATGAGCATGTTGGCATGTGCCAATGGCATGCGTGGCCGACTTGGCCTAGGTTGTATGGTTCGTAAGCCTAGGGTGCTATATCTGGCATGCGCCAATGGCATAGCGGCTTGGGAATATGGCTTGTGGTACGCGTTGGCGTGTGAAATGGCACGTACGGCCATGGTGACCTAGTTGCACGTTTTGCAAGCCTATGGTGCTATATTTGGCATGCGCCAATGGCATAGCGGCTTGGAAATATGGCTTGTGGTACGCGTTGGCATGTGCCAATGGCACGTACGGCCATGTTGACCTAGTTGCACGTTTTGCAAGCCTAGGCGCTATATTTGGCATGCGCCAATGGCATAGCGGCTTGGAAATATGGCTTGTGGTACGCGTTGGCATGTGCCAATGGCACGTCACGGCCATGTTGACCTAGTTGCACGTTTTGCAAGCCTAGGGCGCTATATTTGGCATGCGCCAATGGCATAGCGGCTTGGAAATATGGCTTGTGGTACGCGTTGGCATGTGCCAATGGCACGTACGGCCATGTTGACCTAGTTGCACATTTTGCAAGCCTAGGGCGGTATATTTGGCATGCGCCAATGGCATAGAGGCTTGGAAATATGGCTTGTGGTACGCGTTGGCATGTGCCAATGGCACGACGGCCATGTTGACCTAGTTGCACGTTTTGCAAGCCTAGGGCGCTATATTTGGCATGCGCCAATGGCATAGCTGCATGGAAATATGGCTTGTGGTACGCGTTGGCATGTGCCAATGGCACGTCACGGCCATGTTGACCTAGTTGCACGTTTTGCAAGCCTAGGGCGCTATATTTGGCATGTGCCAATGGCATAGCGGCTTAGTTTGGCATGGTTGCCAATGAGTGTGATATGTAGTTTGGTTTTGGCGTTCTTTGCCATGGTGCGCATGTGCGGCTTGGTTTTGGCGTTTTGCGGTGGCGCGCAGCTTGGTTTGGCAGGGTGCGGCTTGGTTTGGCATTGTTGCCATGGCGCTAGCAGCGCTTGGTTTGGCATTGTTGCCATGGTGCGCCCCCCAGTGTGCGGCTTGGTTTGGCATGGTTGCCGTGGTGCGCGGCAGTGTGCGGCTTGGTTTGGCATGGTTGTCGTGGTGCGCAGTGTGCGGCTTGGCATTGTTGCCATGGTGCGCGCAGTGCGGCTTGGTTTGGCATGGTTGCCGTGGTGCGCACAATGTGTGCGGCTTGGTTTGGCATGGTTGCCGTGGTGCGCAGTTGGCGCGACTTGGTTTGGCATTATTGCCATGGTACGCAGAAATCATGTGCGCTTGGTTTGGCATGGTTGGCGTGGTGCGCAGTGTGCGGCTTGGCATTGTTGCCATGGTGCGCAGTGTGCGGCTTAGTTTTGGAATTAGGGTTCAAACTCGTGTCGAAAACCCTAACTGCATTTTGAAAAAATACCCCTATTAATTATTTACACCTGAGTTAAATGCTCTTAGTTAATGTGTTGCGGGTAACACTAGGTCATGGGGTTTTACGATTTTACCCCTTGTTTAAAAACCACCATCAACAATGGGTCAAAATCGTTTCTGCCGATTTTGGTAAATTCGGTAGGTGAGTGAGAAACAAGTTTAAACCCTTAACAAATGTGTTGCACGTGAGCACTTTAGATTCGAGAGATCAATATGTACAATTCTGTCCTAAACAAAGAAATGGCTGTTCCAGACTTCCTTCGGTCACAAAGTGAAGGAGAAGGGTTGATTTAGGGAGGGAAGCGAAGAAAGTGTTGAGACCAGGATAGTTCTGGACGAGTAGTGTCTCGACTCGTATCAGAAAGTGAAAGCTTAGGAAGCTTGCAAGATATGGAAGTTTTTTGGGAGAGCTTGCAAAGTTGCCTTTTCTGAGAGTGTTTTATTTTCTCCTGACCGAGACTTGTTGTCTGGTGGAAATAGGTAAGACCTATTTATACAAGTCGAGATGAAAACGTACCCTGGCCTCATTAAAGAAGAAAGTAAAGGGTGAGTAAATGGGAGGAGGTGGTAACTGCATGGTGTTTATGGGTGAAACGTTTTCACCATTATTTCCCCATTTATTTGACCGCTTTATTCTTATTTATACTTTCTTATTGCGAGCGTAGTGTACGCTGCATGTTGTAACCTCAAAACCAAAACCGTGAAAAAGCATCCCCCAATATTTGACATGTGCTGATGTCTCGAGTGTTTCTATAGGAAAGAGTGTAGTGTATTGCTGGTTGCGCAAGTGGTGTGAGCATCGATGCCGGGCTGCAAGTGGCGTGTGGCATGTTCCAATGACATGTGGAAGCTTGACCCTTGGTTGCACGGCTTGGAAAGTTGGGAAGCGCTACTTTTGGCATGTGCCAATGGCATGTGGCAGCTTGACCCTTGGTTGCACGGCTTGGCATGTTGGGAAGCGCCACTTTTGGCATGTGCCAATGGCATGTGGCGGCTTGACCCTTGGTTGCACGGCTTGGCAAGTTGGGAAGCGCCACTTTTGGCATGTGGCAGCTTGGCCCTTGGTTGCACGGCTTGGCAAGTTGGGAAGCGCCACTTTTGGCATGTCTGTCGTGGTGCGCAGTATGCGGCCTTGTTTTGGCGTGGTTGCAATGGTGCGCAGTTTGCGGCTTGGTTTTGGCGTCGTTGCCATGCTGCGCAGTTTGCGGCTTGGTTTTGGCGTCGTTTCCATGGTGCGCAGTATGCGGCTTGGTTTTGGCGTCGTTGCCATGGTGCGCAGTATGCGGCTTGGTTTTGGCGTCGTTTCCATGGTGCGCAGTTTGCGGCTTGGTTTTGGCGTCGTTACCATGGTGCGCAGTATGCGGCTTGGTTTTGGCGTCGTTGCCATGGTGCGCAGTATGCGGCTTGGTTTGGCGTCGTTGCCATGGTGCGCAGTATGCGGCTTGGTTTTGGCGTCGTTGCCATGGTGCGCAGTATGTGGCTTGGTTTTGGCGTCGTTTCCATTGTGCGCAGTATGCGGCTTGGTTTTGGCATTAGGTTTTTGCGCGTCGAAAACCCTAATTCAGCATTTTGAAAAAGATACCCCGTTAATTATTAACTACGTGCATTGAATGTTCTAATAAATGTGTTATGTGTCACTGGTGACGTCATGATATACGTAGAGTTTTACGATTTTACCCTTTATCTAAAAACCACCATCAACAGGAGGTTTACAATATTTTCTTATCACACGCCCTGAACTTGCATTCTCAGTCAACAAAGTTTTCCAATTTATGTAAAACCATACGGATAAGCATTTACATCTCGCCAAGCGTATTCTGCGCTATCTACAAGGTACTTCAAGTTATGGTATTACTCTTCGTGGTTCTCCTACATTAAAGCTCAACTTCAGTGCATATAAGGATGACGACTGGGCTGGTGACCAAATGATAGACGGTCTACGAGCGGCTACTGTGTTTTCTTAGGTTCGAATATCATCTCTTGGAGTGCTTGGAAACACAAAAGTCTCCCAAAATCAAGTACTGAAGTTGAATATAGAGGTCTTGCAATCGTTACTGCCGAAATTATGTGGATTGAATCCTTGCTGAAAGACCTCTAGGCTCCAGTATGTACTCCACCAGTTTTATGGTGTGATAATATCGGTGCTACTTATCTTACTGTGAACCCGGTCTTTCATGGTCGTACAAAACATATAGAGATTGATTACCATTTTGTACAAGAACAGGTTCAGCGAGGCCAGTTGGATGTCAGATTTGTATGCTCTCAAGACCAACTTGCTGATGTCTTTACTAAGCACTACACCGAAACAGCTTCACTTCTCTTCGCTCGAAGCTTATTGTCTCCGACCACCCGCTTAGATCGAGGTGTAGTGTTAGAGAGAAGGAAACTTAAGCTATTCTTAGTCTTGTTTCCATGTTGTATTCACTCTTCCCTATTCTAGTTAGTTCTATTTTTGTAATTACTTGTAACTCAAGAGATGTATCACATATAAATAAATTGGTTCTCCTTTGGTTTTCTAATTTTTGAGAAACCAAGTATTCATCTAAATTTGTCTGCTTTCAATTCTGAATCAAAGACTTCTTCAATCAACGTACCAGATTTATCCACATTACATGACCTAAGTGGGAATTCAGAAGAGTTACCCGATATTGAAGTTGCTGGGCTATCAATTTTTGTGTGCCTCTTACATAACGAAATTGCACCTTTTGGAAGGAATCCTAGATAGGGGGTATTGATGAACCAATGTTATCCGGTAGGCTTTTAGTTTTTTTTTTTAATAGATGCCACTTTCAAATTCAAAATCTGCCGTTGTTAGAGGTCCGAGAAAGACTTTTTTTTTCTGAGCGCCATTAAATTGAAGTGGTTGGGCATTAATGAGGGGTGGCGTACAAGTCAAAGGAGAGACTACTGGAAGACTACGCCAAGATGAATCTCCTTCACCGCCTATTATCACCGATGAAGATTCTTGCTCAAAAACTAAGCTCCGATGCACTTAGATGAAGGTTCAAATTTTGTTTTTCAGCCAAAAAAATTGGGCATACATCCATTCTTAATTAACTGATAATTCCAGGGACCAAGAATCAGAAGATAACAGACCTTTCACCTTAAGTCTAATCTCCGAGATCACTTCCCATGTTCTCGTTTCATGACTTATAGCTAAAAGACCACCACAAGCAACTCCAATGGTATATGAAATAAATTCAAATCCCCATGAGTTTTGAGGAACGCCCGAGACAGTAATCCAAGCATTAGAGACTTTACGATTACTCATTAAGAATTCACAAAATTGGTCAAAAAGACCAAAACAGAAATTTCCTGGGTGAAATAGATTCTTAGCTTTAGATACTGTTTATATAGCCAAAAAACAGAAATATACTGTTTATATAGCCAATTTGGATATTTCACCCAGAATATTTTTTTATTTATTAACCTGAAGAGACAAATATGTCCTTATCTTCTACAAATGTTTACTAGGTTGGGTTAGTAAAGGTTGGAAAAAAAAACAAAGTACTACTACCACAACACAACCTACTACCAAAATACAGAGTACTACAAAAAAAAAAGTACTACACAACAGAGTACTACAAAAAAAACAGAGTACTACACAACAGAGTACTACAAAAAAATAGAGTACTACTACCACAACACAACCACGTACACGTAATTACAACCATTTCAGTTGACAATCGAATACTACAAATGATGTCATCACCAGTCCACCTACTTCCACGATAAACACTACTTCATGAATAACAACAACACCAACTTCTACTTGAATTCGATCTCTGCAAAAAAGAAAATATGAAGTAACATAAAACAGAGTTCCAACTTCTTCTGCTTCTTCCTACTCATTTCTCTTGAAGAGCAAAAATTGAAAAAAAAAAAAAAAAAAAAAAAGAGCAAAAAACAAAGTAAAAAACAGAGCAAAAAATTTAGTATGGATGAAACCAGTTGCATCCTAGTTAAAATGGGTGAAACCAAATTCAACCCAATTTAGTATAGGATGAAACTAGTTTACAGTGAGTGATACCTAGTTCAAAAATCATAGTTTCATCCTAACTATAGATGAAACCGGTTTCATCCTAGTTTAAAATGGGTGAAACCAAATTCAACCCAATTTAGTATAGGATGAAACCAGTTGCATCCTAGTTTAAAATGGGTGAAACCAAATTCAACCCAATTTAGTAAAGGGTTTCATCCTTGTTTACAGTGAGTGATACCTAGTTCAAAAATCATAGTTTCATCCTACCTATAGATGAAACCGGTTTCATCCTAGTTTAAAATGGGTGAAACAAAATTCAACCCAATTTAGTATAGGATGAAACCCATTTTCGCCATGTATGTTCAACTCAATCTAGCATAAAACCCTAATTTGAGAAATTTAATTAAATTAAACCCATTGTCTTGAAAATTTTATGTTAATATCTAAGTAGCATTTTTTCAGTTTAGGTAGATGTGGAACATCGGCAACACCAATTGCAATTAGCTTCCATTGCAGCGCAACTACCCCGTGCGATGGAATCAAATTATCCAATGTTAATCCCACTTTTTAAAAATCAAAGACGAACTGTGAAAATGATGATATAGATGATCACAAACAATCACAGATTCACAATCAGAAACTCCCAATTGAACCCAATTTTTAGAAATCCCTCAATGTTTAAATCGTACAACTGAAGAACTGTAATTAGTTTCGAATAAGCGAAAGAAGAAGAAGAAGAAGAGAACCATACCGGCAATTGTAAGGAACAAATTTCACCAGAAATCAATCACCTTCATCATTATTATTTCTCTTCAAATTATTGAGTTGAAGAAAATAAAGAGAAATCATAAGAACGACCATGGGTTTTCCACTGATTGGAGTTTGATTCGAACTTGACCGATTCTTCTCTTTTGTTTCTGAGGAAGAAGCCAGAAAAAGAAAACTTGTCCTAGTCTTTTGATTGCGTTTTCCATTGGTTGGGGAATACGATGGTGTTGTTGGATAAAGTGGATGATGTCGATGGTGGTGTTGGAGATTTGTGGAGGAGATGGTAGAACTATGGCTTTTTTTAGATCTGGTTTATGTTTGAGGAGACGGAGAAGACAAGAAGAAGAAATGAAGAAATCCTTTTGACGGTTCCAAAAGGGTAGTAACGTAAACTCCTCATTTAAATATTCCTTTGGACATTTGACCCAGGACGAATCCTAACTGTCCATTTGGCCCAGAAAAAATGTACTTTTGGCTATATAGCCCATTTTCTGTTAAGAATTTCTCTAATGACCAATAAGAAATCATGATATACACATCTTCCATCATTAGAGAACCAACAGCAGCGATTCTTTTTTTCTCTTCCAACGAGTAAGCGAAAATCACAGCCATATCTTGAAAGAATCTTTAATCACCAGATGTTGTTGTAACCATCTTCCAATTTCAGACCAGTCCACATTAATAGCCTTGATTGTCAGCTTTAAAGCCAAATTCCAATTGCCCAAATAGTGGATCCTTAGAAGGTCATGCGGCTAACGGAAAAGATTTTTTCCAACAATTAATAGTAGAAGGGCCACAATTAATGGGACCACCATAGAGAAGGAATCGATCCCTTTACAAGTTTCCTTGATTGTTATGATTTTTCCATTTCCGCACATCTCGAAATATTTCGCTTGAATGGAGAATTTCAATTTTCAGTTTGCTTCCTTGAGTTTTCCATTCTTTTCTCTGTCTTCGTGTTTGACTTGTATAGCTCGGACGCATGAAGTGATATATAGCTAGGATATGTTGAAAATCAAGGGATGTCAATTCAAAGTTTACTGAAAACCGTCTCTCAGAGTATAATTGAGATTCAGCTATAGTAATTATTTATTTTTCAAAAGTTTGGACAGCTTCAACAATTTTATAACTTCTTGTGTATTATTTGCTTTCGTTCTTAAATGGCGATTTTTCGCAGTTGCTTTCGAATTTGAATTTCGATCATTCAGCTTTTAGAAAACCAAAGAGCAAATATTATTAGGGTTAACAGTTACTTGATTGTAAGAGTAATTTTCACATAACTAGATCGTCAACATTCTTGTCATTAATCTTATTTTCATTCTGCTAGTAAGCTGACATTAAGCATTGTTGATACCACAATTTTTATTTCCACTACGGCATATACAAGTTACTTCATGCCATATTTTTGTTGATGAAAAATCAGATGCAATTGCCACCAGGACCCCCAAATATCATAGAATTGTACCCATGCTCACGTCTTTTCCAAGCACCATATTTGCGGAACATAACGTCATAACAATTAGATCTTGTCTCAACATCTTTCTTCATTCTTGCAAATTACCAAAGTAATGTGTGTCACCCTTTTCCCCAAGGATCTGCAAATATCGCATAAAACCCGTTTGTTCCATTATATAAGCGTCTGTTGGTAAAATTCCATTTCCCATGGGTGGACTTGGTACATGTTGATTTGCACCTGCTATTCCTCCAAATTTGATTAATGTAGCGTATGGAAGATGAGTGAAGATCTCCTTTGGCCAATACCCGATTGGCGTTTCATCACCATTTCCTATATAATACCACCAGTTATGACTCTTTTCATCCTGGTATAGAAACAAGTTTAGCGTGGATACAAGATGGAACAGATTAAGGGAAATAAACTTGAGAACTCAATGCGATAGAGCTTCTTATAAAAGTTATCTTCCAAAAGTTGAGTCAAGATGGTTAATTACCTGATGTACCCAGAAAAATAATTCGTCTCCAGAACCGGGTACGGGATCACTCAAAATTGTGCCAAATGAAATGCTGGTATGCACCTGCATGAATCCTGGGCAAAGCATATTGAAGCAACCCGTATTTTTGTATCCGTCAGCCTGTAGGGATACACATAATAAGAACTAACTAGTATGTTTTCACGGGTCATGATCATGCTTGCAACAAAAAGTGATGATAATCTTACCGTCCAATAGCCAAAAGTTCTCGTAGAATCATCACCAAAGAGTTCCGGGAATACCTATAAACAATTCAAGATTACCACATTTAGTATCACAAAGTTACAACAGATCAATCATGCTCAAAGTGATATCAATGGAAAAATATATATAATATCTGCAAAATGATCTACTGTGACGCTTAATTTTTCTCATGCACACCGTGTACACAAGCCAACAACCATTGCCCGAAGATTTAACTCAAACAGGTTGTGAGTCCAACAAATCTAGGCGCACTTCATGCACTGAATAATGTATATTTGCATAGCACAAATCAGGACAGCTCATACAATTAACTAATGGGTACTTACAGCCCATCCGGTTTCTATCTTTGTTAGTTTGGTCCCGGGGCCCATTCTGCAACCACATTTGAGATGTACTAAACTGATGCGGAGTTGTAAATGGCCTATGTATTCCAAAACTAGCTTTAGCTCCATAGTATTCGTTCTTTTCGTCATATGGTGTTTCGACACAGATACATACTAGACCAAGATACAATTCAAAGAGAAGTAGTTAGTTTCTGTTTTTCTAAACACAACTAATTACTTACTGCCTTCGTTTTAAAATAATATTGGGTTCATGTGCAATTAACACGTGAAACCAACTATTATTTTGAAAAGGAGGGAGTATTTTGTAGCAGATATTTTACAATAAAAGAATATAGAAATTCTTACATGATGATATATGGAGTTGTGAGGGTAACCATTGGTTTGATTTTGTGTACTCATTTTTAGAAGATTGGAAAAAATCAGATCCTTCATTGTGGTCCTTCGGATAGGACTGTTCGGTTTGGGCACATAATATCTTTGTGAAGCTCATTAATTTGTTCCGATTGAAGCCTTTGTAGCAGATGTATCTGTCTTACTAATGTTTTCTTTTCGAATGAAATAACTTGGTTTCATCTCGCATATATTTGTTCATAGTTGCTTTTAGAAAATAATAATAATGCACCTAAACTGAGGCCCAAATGTTTGTTACATTTATTGCATTTCGTTAAATCACTTCTGTGCAAGAAAATTTGGGATTACAAATATGATGCCATCATTAAGTATGTGGACGATTACCTTATTCCCCATACTGGTTAGTAAAATATTTTCAATAACATGCAGTGAGATATTTCTTATGTTGTTATATATATGTGTAGATCTAGTACCTGGATCTTATGATCTTTAAGTGACGGGTGGTCGAAAGCAGGTTGTTTATAGATATCGATGCAATCTAAAATATCACCCATTTTAGTCTAACATGTATACACAGAAAAACAAATAGTTAGAAAAGGAAAATCAAAAGAAAACAACACAAAAAATAATAGATACGTGGTTGTTACACCAAATCCAAGTGTATTTAGACTCGCATTATGTAAATATAATTATTCAATGAAGATGAGGAGCTATTATCTTACGATTATCGTCTTGATTGGTGGTTTATTGAGGATCTTGAGTTGTCTTTCAATCTCCATATTTGCTTCTTCTGATATACTAGTATAGTTTTCTCCCATTCCATATTTGGACAACACACTGAAATATAGAACAAGTATCATTAAATTATTTGCTACAGTTGATTCAAGATAAACCATGTTTACTTAGTTTGTAGTGCAAAGGATGACTAATTAGTGGCTTTTATATATGGTAATTCATGTATAGTAAATAACGAAGTCAAAGTTAAGATAATTTAATGCATTAGGATATTGTTCTTTCTAAAGAATATCCCTTAGGATTATGCTGCAAAGGATGACTAATTAGTGGCTTTTATATATGGTAATTCATGTATAGTAAATAACGAAGTCAAAGTTAAGATAATTTAATGCATTAGGATATTGTTCTTTCTAAAGAATATCCCTTAGGATTATGCTGTAATTAATAAAGACTATTTTAGAGAAGTTACCATTATTACTCTATCCGTATTATACTAAACGAACTCTTAGACTTTTTTCCACGTAATAGAAAAAAGAAATATTAATACGCTTGATAAAAAGAGGCTGATTTTGTAATCCTTATCTTCCAAGTGTTTTTATGACATTTAATGTTGATCATTTCCTTAAATTTTGGCAGTTATGTAAGTAGGGATGAAATTTTTAGTTGGCAGTGACTAGTGAAACTATCTATTAAATACCTAACTAAGCAACTCAGAATGTTAAATTAACAATCTTTGACAAAAAAATCTCAAAACTAAACTCCTATAAAAGTCCTCGAGTTAATTATTTTTAAGTATATATATTTTTTAATATATAAAAACAGATATTTTTCGAGCATCATGGTTAATCCAACAATGCCATGTGGTAAAGTCAAGCCCCATCCATTTAATTTCGGTTTATTGAGTTTGGAGAGAATTTTTTAGCCCAATAATATTTTCTTTAGGCCAATTATAGGCAATATTTTTCAAAATGAGATATATTTTTATTTTTATAAAGAAAAAAATGTCGAAATAATAGTGGTGGATTTCCACCCTACACATATATCACTATTGTTACAACTACTTCATGTAACTCTAAACGAAAGGATGCGTGGTGCATGGTACTAGTAGATGCATGTACTAATTCCTTTCCAACGCTAGATTAAACACATACTATATTGTATGTATATAAATAGAGATATTCCAAAATGTACTCAACACACATATCCACCAATAAAGATATTCCTTTATTATTCTCTCTATTTATATTTATATTTGTATTAAATTTAGTTTATCTACAATACGTTGTCATCACGAATTGCTCGGTTGAGTATAATATCTTTAAGTTCAATCAAGTATAATGCTAAGGGGACAATATGTGTATTTGACAAAGTGACGATTTACAAGCATAGATATGCAATGATACATGGAAGGATTTATTTATATTTTATCTTTGTAATTTTGATAAGGATGTATATAGTTGTTTACGGGAAAAAACCGTTTCTACTGGTTTTGGTGAGTGAGTGAGAAAAAAATCTAAACATTAAACAAATGTACTGCACGGGAGTACTTTAGATTCGAGAGATCAATCTATACAAATTTGGCCTAAACCAAGAAATGGCCGTTCTGGATTTGCTTCGGTCACAAAGAGGAGGAGAAGGGATGGTTTAGGGAGGGAAGCGAAGAGAGTGTTGAGACAAGAGCAGTTCTGGAAGAGTAGTACTTGACTTGTATCAGAAAGTGAAAGCTTTGAGAAATCTATCAAGAGTTTCTTTTCTGAGTGTTGTATTTCTCCCTGGCCAAAAACTTGTGTTTGGTGGAAATAGGTAAAACCTATTTATACAAGTCCAAGTGAAACGTACTCTGTCCTCGTAAGAAAAGAAACAGATGAGTTAAGTGGGAAGAGGTGGTAACGCCTGGTATTAATGGAATTTTATGGAATTGATGTTCCATAATGAAAGAGCATTTCACCATTACTTCATGCATTTACTAACCGTTTTATTCTCATGACACTGTCTTGAAACGGGTATTTGTGTATGCCGCACGCTGTAGACCGCCAAACCAATACCCCAATGAGCATCCCCCAGTTTGTGACATACGTTTTGATGTCTCGAGTGTATTTGTGGAAAACATGTAGCACGTTGGTGGTGTTTGATTATTGAGCTTGAGAGACGTGTCGGCTCAGTGGCGACCTTTGACAGTCGATATTTTGCATCTTAAGAGGAATCGTGGCCTTTGATGTATGCGTGACATGCCAAAGTGCAAGGTTTGCACGGCATGTTCCAATGGCATGTGTGGCATGCCTTGGCTTTAAGTTGTACGTTGGGTGCAAGTTGCAATGCCAAAGTGCAAGTGTTGCACGGCATGTGCCAATGGCATGTGTGGCAGGAATTGTAACCAAGGTTTTCAGGAATTGTAACACAAAAAATAAAAATACCCTATACAACCCATCTTCATCCCTGAAACTCAGTCCTTAAAGGTTTTCAGTGACAGGAATTGTAACCAAGGTTTGTCTCAAAACAATTACCACCATCAGTAATCACTAATTAATCAAAGATACAGACAAATATAATAATAATGAAATTACAGGGAACTTGAATGTAATATTAAAAATTGAGTGTCGAAAAACCCTAGTTTTCATAATCAAATTCAATTCAACAAGCAAATATCTAACCTGGATATAATTCCCAGTTAACGAGATTGAAAGCGTTCGACAAATCAACGAAAATCCTTTAATTCTCTCTAATACACTGCTTCTATTTCAGACTGAGGGCTTGTTCAATTCGTGATGCAGGAGAATTGCTCATTACGGAGCGGCTAAATGGAAGAAAGATATGGTCGTAATCCGGGAAAGAGGGATGACGAAGAGATGCCGAAAATGGGTTAAATTGATAAAACGTTCTATAAAAGATATTCATATTGTTAGCATCCGGCTTGCAAAATATAATTAATAAGGGGAAGCTACTTTTACTAAAAGAAAAGCCGACTTTGTGTGGATTTAAAAAAAGACGTTCTATTATTAGGATTGCCTCTCTATGGGGATTGACAACACCGGCCAATGTGCTGTTATGCTAATATGATTATAAATTATCCCGTGATGGAACAAAAGAGATCAGTTCCAATACGATTTAAACATCAGTGTCATAATACGATGAAAAAAACTTCTTGGCCTTTGATCAGTTCTTGATTTTCTTTGATTCATGTGATAGGACGAAAAGTATGAGAAATTCTCTGAACAGTATGCTGACAAAGTAAAGCGTGATATATAAACTAAAAAGAAAAAGCCTTAGCATCTCATTTCTGGTTTCAACTTCTTTTTCCCTGTGATTTGGAACGCGCAAGCGTATATGTAACTGATTCATTGTCTCATTTTGTTAATGAATGTAGTTTTTTGGGGACAATGTTTATAACTCACTATTTAATTATACTTTGAAAGAAGTTTGAAATAGTATTATATAAGGGTTTTGGTTATACATGTCTTTGTTTTTTCAGTTTTTACCCCTATTTTTTTTTTAAGATGAGCAGTTGTTCCTAAAGATGGATATTCGTAAACAGATACTAACAAAGGAATTCATTATTTCTGTCTAAATAGATGTTCATTCCAAAAAGGTACACTGTACACACGTAAATATTGTTGAAGTTCCAATTTTCTAAGCAAGATGCACATTAGAGAGTTATATTTTTGTTGGATCCATTAGGCTTATCTTATGGGAAGCCATTAAGCACATACACATGACTATTGACTCGGTGTCTCACTACGGGAAAAATCATCATTGAAGACACTAAATTAGCATTGTAGTACCCCGACGACAACGCTATTTTATGCATTGTGTAGGTGGGGTATGGTAGAAAGTCCAAGCTTTTCTACAATACTTGATTAAATGTTGTAAAGGGTGATGTGATTCATGGTTCGCCAATATTTTGCCAAAGTTATGATTCTCTTTTGACTTTTTTTTGAAAGCCTAACACAACCCTTGCTTTTGTTGTAGGATTATCTTGGACAACAAAAGTAGGGTATTGTGGAAACATATGTAACAACAAATAATGGTATTATGGATAAGATTTACACTCTCTTGTGTGAGCTGTGGAACTATCTTGGACAACACATAGTTATGTTGTAAAGAAACTATTTCACAATATCTGGCTTGTGCTATGTTGCACGGACACGCCTAGAAAGATGTCGTAACCGTGTCGGACACAAAATCGGACACGACACGGTTACGACACTTCCCGACACGCGATGGACCCGCCACATCACGTGTCCCGTAGAATATTAAACTTCACACGTACATACTGTCTTGTATACAATAGAATTGTAACTTAGTTGTCGACTTATTCAATATTGCAACAACTGTAATTTACCTATTCCTTAGCTTATTCGTTTTAGTCATTCTATTCTCTAGGATAGCCTATTCCTTTGCTATCTCTGTTATGTAAAACTTATCTTAACACTCTTGTAATCGTATATATATGCATCAATGAAGTAAATCTCAGTACAGTTGTATGAGATACAAAAACCCCAAAACCTGATTTCTTCATGGTAATCTACAGCAAGGTTAATTTTTTTTTTCTCTTCCTTTCTGCAGCTGATCCATCATGACCACTGATGATGAAACTCAAACTTCCTCTCCTTCAAAGACTTCTTCACCACAGAAGGAATCCAACACATCCAAGAAGGATTTAGTTCTATCACCATCATCTCCCTATTACGTACATCCGGCTGACAATCCTACCACTGTCATCTTCACACCCCTCTTGACCAGTGATAACTACTGCATCTGGGAAAGAGGAGTTCGCAAAGCCCTAAGTGCTAAGGCTAAACTAGGTTACATCGATGGCTCAGTTACAAAACCCGAAGATCCAATTGATCTCCTCCATTGGACTCGTGCAGACGACCTGGTTGGTAGCTGGGTTGCAAATTCTGTGGACCCAGTGATCAGATACAGTGTCATGGCTTTTCCTTCTACAAGAGCTCAATGGTGGAAATCAAAAACCGGTTTTCCCATAAGAATGCACCTAAGCTATTTGCCCTGAAACAATCTGTCTCTTCTCTGAAGCAAGACAACAACAGTGTTGCTATCTATTTTACCCATTTAAAGACTCTCTGGGATCAACTAGACTCATTCAGGCCTTTGGTGCCATGCATCTGCGGTGCTGGGAAGGACTTTGTAGATCATCACAATCAAGATCGATCCATGTAATTTCTCCAAGGGTTACATGATAGATTCTCGGCCCTTCGCAGTCAATGTTTATTGATGGAACCGATGCCATCTGCTGCTAAGCTCTACAATCTGGTACGTCAGGAGGAAGAGCAACAAGGTATAAACTCCTCCTCTATCCCTCAGGTTGATTCAGCTACGTTGAATGTTTCTCGCAGCGATACCAATAGATCTCAGCAGCAGTCTTTTCACAACCCTGGAAATGGGAATAACAATAACAAACGTCTTCGTCCATTCTGTGACTATTGCACTAAGCATGGTCACACTCGTCAAACCTGCTGGAAGTTGAATGGATATCCGAGTAATCCACCAAAGCCAAGAAACCAATCACAACACTCTTATGCTGCTGCTGTTACTCCTGCACAACACGCTGTTGAACCCATGCCAGCAGCTCCAGCCATCTCAGCAGCTCAGTATGCTCGGCTTATGACTTTACTTGATCCTGACAATGCTGGAAACAACACAACCTCATATGCCAACTGCGCAGGTATGATCCTTTCGTGTGCTTCTCTTACTTGGATTATCGACAGCGGTGCTACACACCACATCTGTTCTAGTTTGTCTTGTTTCACATCTTACACATCTGTAATGAACCCTATCCTGGTTCAGTTGCCTGATGGCTCCAACATCTCAGTAACACATACTGGGATTGTTAAACTTTCTCCAACTATTACGTTGCTCAATGTATTTTACATTCCAAGTTTTAAATTCAACTTGATTTCAGTCAGTCAGCTTACAAGCTCAGCAAACTGCTGTCTTACCTTCTCACACGAGTCTTGTGTCTTCCAGGACCTTCACACGAGAATGGAGATTGGATGGAGTAAGCGAATTGCTGGCCTCTACCATTTCATTTTTCAACCATCTGTTTCTTCTCTAGCTGCAAATAAGCCATTCGACAAATGGCACTGTCGTCTAGGCCATCCACATGTGGATTGTTTTGAATTTTTAGCTCGCAAATTTGCTTACATTAGTTCTTCGTTTAAACACTTATGTGATGTATGCCCCAGGGCAAAGCAATCTCGACTTAAATTTAATAAAAGTGTTTCTGTTTCTAAACATCCTTTTCAATTGGTTCATGCCGACATTTGGGGACCTTTTTCTACTGCCTCTCTAACTAATGCCAAGTATTTTCTTACAATTGTAGATGACTACTCTCATTGTACTTGGGTATTTTTAATGAAAGTCAAATCTGAAACTTTAAAGTTTCTCAAATATTTTTTTGCTTTTGTCGTCAAGCAATTTGGACGCAAAATCACCAGCATCTCCTCTGGTATTAATCCATTACTCATCCTACAACTCCAGACATTTAGGTCTGACAATGGCTCTGAGTTCAAATCCAATGCCCTTCAATCTTGGTTCCATGAAAATGGAATTTTACATCAAACAAGTTGTGTTTATACTCCACAACAGAATGGCGTTGTTGAAAGGAAGCATCGCCACTTGCTCAATGTGGCACGTTCTTTGAGATTTCAAGCAAATCTTCCTATTCAATTCTAGGGTGAATGCATATTAGCTGCAACTTACCTCATCAATAAACTGCCTACGCCAGTTTTAGCACATAAATCACCGCATGAAATACTTTTACATGCTTCCCCTGATTATTCTTCTCGACGAGTCTTTGGCTGCTCTGTTTTGGTAGAAACACTCGACCAGCTCACAAGTTTGATCAACGAGCCAAGCCGAGAATTTTTATTGGGTATCCTTATGGCCAAAAAGGATACACCATATATGATCTCGAATCTAAATCCACTTATGTTTCTCGTGATGTGGTATTTCATGAGAATATCTTCCCTTTTAATGACTTATCTACTTCTCTTCCTAAGTCAGTTAATATGTCAGACGATCAATCTGACTATACTCAGTATGATTCCATACTTGATTCTGTCTCAAGTATGCCTACACAGTTACGTTGTAACGTTCCTCACCCTGATAACTCTTCGCCTCCTTGTTCAATGCATCATTCTGGACAATCGATTCCTGTCAGGCCTGTTGAAATTTCCGCTGCACAACTACCTGCTCTTCAAAGTAATTCACAGGGTGCCTTGTCTCCAAGCAAATCTTCCACTGCTGACACCAGTTCTACTTCTCCATCTGTTGCACCACAGCCTTCTTCGACAGTTCCTTCACTTGAATCTACGACCCCTGTGATTAATTCTGATTCACAGGGTCTCTTGTCTCCTCCAATTGTTATTGCATCTCCGAGACAATCTCTTATTGATACACCTGATCATGTATCTCCATCTGCCATACGACAGTCTCCTCATTGCCTGGAATCTGTACGACCTACTCCAACAGTTCCTTGCACAGACTCTACACAGCCTGCAACGCATTCTCGTCCCATTCGAGATCGTCATCCACCTTCCTATTTACAAGATTATCACTGCTCTGCTACTACTACTAGTGATTCTACTTCCACTTCTCTTTATCCGATGACCAAATATTTTTCTTATGACAAATTCAGTCCGTCTCATCGAGCTTTCTTGGCTTCTGTCATCCTTACTACAGAACCCAAGTCCTTTTCTCAAGCAAACAAATGTCCTAAATGGCGTGCTGCCATGGCCAAAGAAATTCTCGCTTTGGAAGCCAATAACACTTGGATCATTGTCGATTTACCACCTGGTAAAACAGCCATTGGCTGTAAATGGGTTTTCAAAATAAAGTTTAATGCCGATGGCTCAATCGAGCGTTATAAAGCTCGTCTTGTGGCAAAAGGATACACACAACAAGAAGGTATTGATTATTACGACACTTTTGCTCCGGTAGCTAAATTGGTTACTGTTCGTGTTTTACTTTCTATTGCAGCTATCAAGGGGTGGTCTCTTCATCAATTGGATGTGAACAACGCATTTCTTCAAGGAGATTTGGATGAAGAAATTTACATGAAGATTCCTCCTGGTCTAGCACGCAAAGGTGAGTCTCAAGTTTTTAAACTTAAAAAATCTCTTTATGGCCTTAAACAAGCCTCTCACAATGGTTTGCAAAACTTTCTTCGGTTTTGATTTCTGAAGGCTTTACAAAGTCATTATGTGATAATTCACTTTTCACATATCATCAGGGAACAACATCAATTTTTGTTCTCGTTTATGTTGATGACATCATCATCACTGGCACGGATGATGCTTTCATTAGCTCTCTCAAACTACGTCTTGCATCTCACTTTTCAATTAAAGACCTTGGTCGCCTGCAATATTTTTTGGGCATTGAGGTTTCTCGATCTTCAAAGGGAATTTTCCTATGTCAACGAAAATATATTCTTGACATTCTGCAAGATTCTGGCCTTACAGGGGCTCGTGTTTCCAATTTCCCAATGGATACACATATCAAATTACTTCCTACTGACGGTGTAGAACTCCTTGATCCAAGTCCTTTTCGCCGTCTCATTGGTCGTCTTATATCTCACTGTCACTCGCCCTGACATCACCTACTCAGTCAATTATTTGAGTCAGTTTCTCCAACATCCTAGATCAGTTCATATGGATGCTGCCCATCGTATCTTGCGATACCTTAAAGGAACTATTGGACATGGAATTTTTCTATCTTCCTCCAGTGCTCCTTCTCTTCATGGTTACACTGATTTTGATTGGGCTGGCTGCCCAATCACGAGACGTTCTACCACTGGATATTTTATTTACCTTAGGTAACAGTCCCATTTCATGGAAATCCAAGAAACAGCCTACTGTGGCTCGTTCATCTGCCGAGGCTGAATATCGAGCTTTGGCTAATCTAACTGCTGAACTACAATGGTTAGTTTATCTTTTCAAGGACATGCACTTTTCATGTCCTCTTCCTATCACCGTTTCTTGTGACAGTCAAGCAGAATCCACATTGCTCAAAATCCAAATATTTCATGAGCGTACTAAACACATAGAGATTGATTGTTATTTAGTTCGTGAGAAGTTATTAAGTGGATTGATTCTCAAAAACATCTACCATCATCTCGCTTCAAACTAGCCGATGTTTTCACTAAACCTCTCGGAGCTCCACAATTTGGTCGCCTTGTTAGCAAGTTGGGCGTTCGTTCGTGTTCTACCGCTCCAACTTGAGGGGGTATTAAACTTCACACGTACATACTTGTCTTGTATACAATGGAATTGTAACTTAGTTTTCGACTTATTCAATATTGCAACAACTGTAATTTACCTATTCCTTAGCTTATTCGTTTTAGTCATTATATTCTCTAGGATAGCCTATTCCTTTGCTATCTCTGTTATGTAAAACTTATCTTAACACTCTTGTAATCGTATATATATATGCATCAATGAAGTAAATCTCAGTACAGTTGTATGAGATACAAAAACCCCAAAACCTGATTTCTTCATAGAAATCGACATTTGACACTTTGCGGATACTATTCGGACACTTCCGGACACACCATAAGCGAATAAAATAATACTCCCGTAGCAACTATTTACGTACGGACTGTTGTTTAGGAATAGCATGGAAATTGGGCATGGACCACTACAAAATAATACTCCACATATATAGCCCAATTTGATATACGGTCCGGATATTGGGAAGGTGACTTGTTAAGGAGAGTTTTCAATAAATGAGTCGAATGACTTGGATTTCAAGACATGAGCTAGTCGAATGACTTGGAAAATTTTAGCTTTATATATATTCCTTGCATCATCAACCACTACCAAAGTACTTGTGCAATAAGACCATACTTAATAAAACAAATTCCTAGAACAACAATGAAGGTGATTAATAATTATGCAAATCCATATCTCTCTACGTATTCATTAATTTAAGTATCGTCTTCACATGAATCTAATTGTTTTTTTTTTTATAACAGAAAATGATGGTAGTGAAGATGGATATCAGTGATGAGAAATTCAAACTGAAGGCCATGAAATCTGTTTCGGGTTTCACAGGGGCTGATTCAATATCATGGGATATCAAAGAAGCACAGAAGAAACTGAAAATAACTTGAGATATTGATCCTGTTGATATTGTAACCAAATTAAGAAAGCATTCTTATTCAAAATTACTACTAGTTGGTCCAGCAGAAGAACCAGAGAAGAAAAAAGAACTGAAAAAAGAAGAACCCAAGAAGAAAGAAGAACCAAAGACGCTACTCAATCGCGTCCCTAAGCTAATGAAAGCCCTAATTCCTATTGGAGAAATAATTGGGAATTAGGTTTTTGATTTCGGAGTAGGCGTAGTAACTTCATGCTTAACAGACCTAAAATGTGCAAGTCTCATCTAGAGCTAGCACCGTTGTCAATATTGATCGGTACAAGCATGCAGCTTTTGTTGCTGATGCCAATTTAGATTCAAGTGTACCTATTATATCAAAATTTTGTGTTTGTGTTTGTGTTTTTATTTTATTTTATTTCAATGAACGTGTTTGAGTTTTTGAGTACTGTGTGTCTTAACTTGCTACTCTTATACGAGAATAACCGTAACTATTCACAACTTAGAAGTATGCGTGAACTCTATGACCGGGAGGCGCTTGATTATAGGCTGATAGTGTCTTCCGTAGATCGCAATGGTTAAGTCCTCCAACATCTATGGCCAGATTTTTTTTTTTGTTTGGTATGTTTTTACCAAAACTCAATTTTTGATAGCTACGTTTGTCCAATTTGTCGATTCATCATTACCTCGTGTGACTCTTTCTTCCATCGCATCATCATATGCATGCTAATTGCTATGAACCTCGGCACCTAAATAAATACTTAGTCGTTAGGGAACTCCCTCCTGTAATATTCCTTTTCAACCATGTGTTCCAAAGAGGAATTTGCTAACAAGGAAAAAGGTAAATATTCTTAAATATAGAAAATATTGAATTTTGCCTAGTATTTTCTTAAAATAATACTAAAAGTATAAGGTTTTGCAAGTCTATATAAGCGTCTTGAATAAATTAATTTCTCCCTTTCGTCGCCTGCATCAACCATTACTGACGCAATGAAGGTAGCAAGATATTATTAACTCGTTTACTTACTCATACCAATAAGATCATTAGTACTCAAATTTTAGTTTTTTTGTGTGTGTGTAAAAACAGAAAATGATGGAAATCAAGTTGGATATCAGTGATGAGAAGTAAAAACTAAAGGTCATGAAATCTGTTTAGGGTTTCGCAGGGGTTGATTCAATATCATGGGATATGAAAGAAGCGCAGAAGAAACTGACAATAACCGGAGATGTTGATCTTGTAGATGTTGTAATCAAACTGAGGAAACATTGTAATGCATAACTGGTTTCGATTGGGCCAGCAAAAGAACCAGAAAAGAAGAAAGAAGAACCAATGAAAGAAGAACCGAAAAAGGAAGAACCAAAGAAAATCCAACATAAAGTCGCCTAGAATCAATCACTAATATTCAAGGGCACTGTAAACAAATTATTTTTATTTTTTATTAATTATATTTATTTTTTTTGTAAAGCTAATATCTATTATATTGGCATAACATGAATAAAGCAAACCCTAATGCCAAAACCAATCCGCATGCTGCGCACCATTGGCACGTGCCAGAAGTGGCGCTCCCAGCTTGCCAAGCCGTGCAACCAAGGGGCAAGCCGCCACATGCCATTGGCACGTGCCGTGTGGCGCTCCCGGTTTCCATGCCGTGCAACCAAGGGGCAAGCCACCACATGCCATTAGCACGTGCGGCGTGGCGCTCCCAGCTTGCCATACCGTGCAACCAAGGGGAAAGCCGCAACATGCCATTGGCACGTGCCAGAAGTGGCGCTCCCAGCTTGCCATGCCGTGCAACCAAGGGGCAAGCCGCCACATGCCATTGGCACGTGCCATAAGTGTCGCTCCCAGCTTGCCATGCCGTGCAACCAAGGGGCAAGCCGTCACATGCCATTGGAACATGCCAAAAGTAGAGCTTAACAACTTGCCAAGACGTGCAACCAAGCGCAAGCCGCCACATGCCATTGGCACATGCCAGAAGTGGCGCTCCCAGCTTGCCATGTCGTGCAACCAAGGGCCAAGCCGCCACATGCCAAAAGTGGCGCTTCCTAACTTGCCACTTGCACTCAAGGTGCAACCTGCAACCAAGGCATTTCAACATTCCATTGTCACATGCCACGCGCCGCTTGCGGCCTGGCATTGCCACTTCACTCAAGGTGCAACCTGCAACCAAGGCATTCCGTACATGCCATTGGCACATGACACGCGCCACTTGCATCCTAGCATTGCCACTTGCACTCAAGGTGAAACCTGCAACCAAGGCATTCCGCACATGCCACGCGCCACTTGCGGCCTGGCATTTCCACTTGCACTCAAGGTGCAACCTGCAACCAAGGCATTCCGTACATGCCATTGGAACATGCCACGCGCCACTTGCAGCCTAGAATTATTGCCACTTGCACTCAAGGTGCAACCTGCAAACAAGGCATTCCGCACATGCCACGCGCTACTTGCGTCCTGGAATTTCCACTTGCACCCAAGGTGCAACCAGCAACCAAGGCATTCCGTACATGCCATTGGCACATGCGATGCGCCACTTGCATCCTAGCATTTCCACTCACACTCAAGGTCCAACCTGCATCCAAGGCATCCCGCACATGCCACGCGCCACTTGCATCCCGGCATTGATGCTCACACCACTTGCGCAACCAGCAATATACTACACTATTTCCCATGGAAATAATCGAGACATCAACACATGTCACAAATTGGGGGATGCTTTTCAGGGTTTTGGTTTGGCGGTTACATCGTGCAGCGTACACTACGCTCGCAATAAGAAAGTGTAAATAAGATTAAAGCGGTCAAATAAATGGGGAAATAATGGTGAAAACGTTTCACCCATAAACACCATGCGGTTACCACCTCCTCCAATTTACTCACCCTTTTCTTTCTTCCTTAATGAGGCCAGGGTACGTTTTCATCTCGACTTGTATAAATAAGTCTTACCTATTTCCACCAGACAACATGTCTCGGTCAGGAGAAAAATACAACACTCTCAGAAAGGCAACTTTGCAAGCTCTCCCAAAAAGCTTTTATCTCTTGTAAGCTTCCTAAGCTTCCACTTTCTGATACAAGTCGAGATACTACTCTTCCATAACTATTTTGGTCTCAACACTTTCTTCGCTTCCCTCCCTAAATCAACCCTTATCCTTCACTTTGTGACCGAAGCAAGTCTGGAACGACCATTTCTTGGTTTAGGACAGAATTGTACAGATTGATCTCTCGAATCTAAAGTGCTCAAGTGCAGCACATTTGTTTAGGGTTTAAACCTGTTTCTCACGCATCTACCGAATTTACCAAAATCGGCAGAGACGATTTTTACCCATAAACAGTTATATAGAAGGTGCAGGTGATAATGCTTGGGATTTGGGTTTACATAGAAGACTCAATTCAAATGTTAGAACTGAGATGATCTGGATGATGAATGAACTCAATGGTTTCAATTACATGTTGAAGAAGATGATATATTGGAGCAGACTCTTACTTCTAAGAAGCATTTTTCGGTCAGATCTTTATATGACAAATTGGCTAACTCAGGTACTGAACTTCATGCACACAATATATTTAGTTTTATTTGGTAGCTGAAGGTTCCACCAAAAATAGGCTTCTTCCTATGGACCATTGCTCATTCTAGCCTACCTACTAGAGATATGCTGATAAAAAGGAAAATGGATGTGTCTCCAACATATCTCTTCTGCAATGAGAATGAAACAACTGATCACGTCTTTCTGCATTGTATCTTTGCACAACAAGTATGGGCTCATTTTATTGAAAAGCTGAAATGGTATTATACAATGGATCCTAACATCATCTCAGTCCTTCTGTCTTGGCCTTTGAACTTTGAAGATAAGATTCGGTCTCAAAAATGGAGCATATATGGAGTCTATGGAATGAAAGAAACTCAAGAGACTTTAATGGAAAACAACACAATGTCACTACAATCATTCGTAAAGCTCAGTACGAAATGTTTACTTGGTGTCTAGTTTTCAAAGACTTTGAGGATCTTTCTTTTATTGATGTCATAGAGAATTGGCCAAGAGCTTACTTCAGTCCGCATTAGCTTGCAGTTATGTTGTGCTCTGTCAAGTTAGGAGAGTTTTATTTCTTTCTTTTCTTGTACAGTAGATACTTTTTCTATTTCCTTATGTGTAACTCTTAGGGTAGTACAATCTTTTTTGTACTCTTTTCTTTTGATCAATACATTTTCTTTACCGATCAAAAATAAATAAATAGGTATACGGGCAAAGAGTTGAAATGCCCCAATTTTGGGAGAAATTTTTGATGGGGGCAAAATCCGAAGGGGGTATGAGAGACCAATAAAAAACTAGCATTTTTTTTCTATTTCCTACAGTTTTCAACAGATTTAAATTTCGAATTTATATTCCCATATTACCCTTCTCCAAATCTTGATAGTTATCGAAATTTTTTAACTAACCTAAATTAACACCAACGAAATCTATATTAAAGGCAAGGAAAAGTGTATGATCTTAGATAATGAAAATCCTTTTCTCTTATTAAGTGTAGTTTTTGTTAACTTTGGTGCAAAAATAATCACTCCAACAATCTTCAAGATGCGGGAAGGTTGATCCGATTGCTACCGTTGATGAAGAATCTCCAAAGAATTGATCAAAAGAGGTGGGGGTACCTGCAAAAACACTCCGATGCAAAAATCAGCGGATGTTCTAAGCAAGTGTATTGTGGTGAAAGGAATAGAATTATGTACCTGTTGAGTTGAGATTTAGCCTATATAAGCAGAAATAGATGTATCTTTAGGGTTTTGATAGTTATCCAAATAACTTCCATCAAAATATATAGGAGCAGACTGAAGCATATGTTGGAGCGAGATTAATGTGCAGCATCAGGAAATCCATCCAACAGAACTACAAACAAAGATACAAAGGTTTCTTTGAGCAAAGCATATTGAAGATCACAAAGAAAATAAGCAATTGAAATCTATAAAGACACATGAACCACAGGTAAGCCATGAGTTTTGGAACATCTTTGCACAACTTTGCAGTTGTCAGTACGCAGGAAATACAACTACCAAATCTAAAACATGTTTTTGTCCAGGCATGCAAAAATATCGAGCCATAAAAACACCCACTTTGAAAGAACATGTCATAAAGGATACTTTTTATTATAAAGCACTCCTTATTGTCCGAAAGCGGTATTATCTTTGAAGAGGATGGAAGACATGCAAGAGCATTTCCATGAACCTGCGTGACTTTCTATTCTTCTGAACCTTCTTGATGAATAAAAATATACATAAGGGATAATGAACTGCAAGATGCCAAAATAAGAATCATGAAACAACGGGCGGAGAAAGAGACAGAGTAGATCGATACGAAACTTCCCTTATACCTCTCTTTGCACACTTATCACCACAACATGAGTCTTGTGCTGGACTTGAAGTGCGCCAGCTGTAGAATGCGATAATAACCCATGCTACAAAAAATGGAGTCGGGGATATTGATGTAGAAGCGCCATGCAATAGCTGTAAGTGTAAAAAGTAAAGGAATACATGCTCTGGTGCACATTTCGTAACCCATACAAAAAAAACAAAACATCAATCGGGAGTTCTAACCGAAAAAGGCATTAATCGTAATACGAACAAAAAGAAAATGGTGTATTTTTTGTGTTCATGATGGGATAGTCTCCCAAAAAGAATGTATGCAAACAAACAACCTTCTATAAAATCCTCTCATCAAAACCAACCCCTAGTGGTTGCTGAATAAGAAGAAGAAAAAATCAAAAAACATGTAAGGTAAACAAAAAAAAATGAGTACAACCTAATTACTGTTTGGTTCGAATTGAGAAAATAAATAAGAAGCATGAGAAAATAAAATTAAAATAAAATAAAATTGAGTAAAGAGAAGTCGACCAAAGTGAGGCGCTTGGGACTGATTTTACCTGGAGCACTTATCCACCAAAACCGACTGAGAGATATCCAACTACACATCTAATATAAACAAAAAACATAAACATCAGCGGTACAGTATTGCCAAAAAGAATCAAAGAAAGAACCAAAGAAAAAAAGAAGAATTAAAACAACTTACCGAGTTACATATTATTGTCGCCTAAATTTGGCATAAGAAAAGAACGCGAAATTGGGGGATATAAAAAAAATTGGGGGATATAAGAAAGGACAAAAACTGGATCCAGATATCAATTCGGGGTCACCCCTTATCTAAGTATTTTTTAAAATCCTAATCTACCCTTCACTAATCAGGTTTAGTGGTTAATAATAATTAGTAAAAATCTTAAGTATTTGTTAAATGATTAGTGTGTATTTGTATTTGGATGAATGAGATGAGAGTAGAAAGATGGAAAAAAAATTTGAGGGGGAACTTTTTTTGGTGAAAGTGGAGGATGATTGTGAAGAGAGAATTGCTGCTAAGAGGTTGAAAATTTGATTTTTTTTTCTTTGAATCCACTATTGTTGCAGCTGAAAAAGCTTGGTGCCGGCATGGTATTCAACCAAAAAACCATGCCGGCATTTGTTGGAAATTTTCATAAATTGTTTGCCACTATCCGGGGGGGGTTCGGGGGGGCGTAGCACAGTTATCCTGGTTTTCATAAATTGTTGATATTCAAAACCTATTTTTTTGGTTTTAATCGGTCTACTTCCTACACGATTATATGATTTTCGAGCATCTTAGGAACTACTTAAACATGGTTTTGCTTAAATTTCTATCTTGGAACATGATGAAAAGTATCCAGGGAAACTTCAATTTTTTTCACTTGACTACCGACATTGATAGATTTCTATCGAGCATCTTAGGCACTCGATTCTAGCATTGAATGTTAGTGAAGAACCATCTGCCGGCACCATTTTTCCCGGCATGGTTCTTCACCAATTCCGGCATGGTCTTCATCACTTAGATGTAAAAAAATATTCGTTTTGAATTTTTACGGTTTTAATCAGTCCACTTCCGGCATAATTAGTTAATTCTCGAGCATCTTTGGCACCGGTTTCCGACATAGTATGTTGCTTTAATTTTTATGCCTGGCACATGATGTAAAGTATCCGAGAAAGTTGATTTTTTTTTCACTTGACTACCGGCATTGATAGATTTCTATTGAGCATGCCGGTACTTATTTACGGCATTGAATGTTAGTTACCAACCATGCCGGCACCAGTTTCCGGCATGGTCTTCATCAATTCCGGCATGATCTTCATCACTTCCGAATTAAAATTAAAAATAATAATAATTCGTTTCCAAAGTGAGGAGCCGACAGAGAAGGAGAAGAGAATTTGAAAGAGAGTGGGGAGAGTTTAGAATTTGAAAGGGAATGGGGAATATTTGGGTTTCAAAGCTCTAACCCTGAAAGAGATTAATAAGAAGTGGAGATGGAAATGGGGGATATGATTTTGTTTTTTTATTTTAAGTTTTTTTATTTTTATTTTGAAGGGAGGACATTTTAGTATTTTTGCACCCTAAAACCACCCCTTAGCAGACACCATGGGCTGGGAGAAGTAATCAATATCCCCAATTCCTTTTTATATCCCCCAATTTCGCGTTCTAAGAAAAACCCTTTTTATATAACTCTGTATCTTGATAACTAAGAAATTTCCTAGAAATATTTGTTGAAGATCTAACATTAAAAAATATTTGGCCCAAATTAGGACTCATACACAGCCTTAGTTGGTAATCGAGCGACCAGCTGGGCACCAACACCTTTCTGAATAACAACTCATAACCTATGAAAAATAAAACTGCCTAGACCACTACCGGCATCATTACTAACTAAACAGTTCTTTAAAAGCTTAAAAAAACAAAGCAACTCCTCACCAAGCTCTCCCAAAGTGGTGAAAGCTAAAACGCCCAAACCATACCCATTTGAAGTACAATCATCCAAGTATTTAGAACGTTTACGCGCAATTGCTTTCGAAATGGCTTGACCTGGGACGAAAGAACGAACCCCTCACCTGTGAAGGGTGATACACTTGTGACATCCATGCAAATATCTTGGCCATTCTCCCAATTAAGGACGAGAATGTCTGTTGGACGTAAATCCTTGTTGCTATCTGACAAAAGGCCCAAAGAAACCTCTTTACGCACCTAATTTACACCCGACTTTTTAGCAAATATCCGCAATTACATCACGAACTAGGTCATGACGAAACTTGATACCCACGTCTTTAGCACAATGGAGTGCGTGATCACCAAAAATATCCATAGGTTTATTACAACAAGAACACACATCATCTTCGCCAAACAAGGGGATACCAAGCCGATAGCAAACTACTGCTCTAAATTTGTTGAATGAACATTTTTTTTCCCAAAATTTGACATAAGTTGCCGTTAAGTACAGTAGAACTTCGATAAATTAATTACTTCGCTAAAATAATAAAATTCTTCGGTCCCAACTAGGCTTGTACAGGCTAAGTTTTAACTCGATAAATTAATAACTTCGCTAAAATAATAATTTTCTCCGGTCCCAAGGCTATTAACGGAGAAAATTATTATTTTAGCGAAGTTATTAATTTATGGAGTTAAAATTTAGCCTGTACAAGCCTAGTTGGGACCGAAGAATTTTCTCCGGTCCCAAGGCTTGGTATTTACGGTAACTTGCTTAGGAGTCTTAGATTTGCTTCTTAAATTAAAGTTAACATGAATGGTAAAGCACCTACGTGATTTGGTGCAGTTTGTCTAAACTCCCCAAAAATATTGAAAAAGATATTTTCCATATAAAATGGTGTTAGTCGTGGTATAGGTAATTTTCTTTTCCATAGACTAGGTATTGCTATTCGAAGGAAATGGAGCTCGACTTGTTGCTAGGCTACCAACTAAGGTCCTGTATGAGTCTATCGACTGATTTAGTTTCTTAAATCTAAATATTAAATATTATTAAAAATAAATAAAATAATATTAATTAATTAATTAATATAAAATTGTTTTAATCATTCGATCAGGATCGTTAGATCGAACTGATTCTATAAGTAATTAACGACCACGAAATGTAAGGGGCTAACTTCTTTTTCGGTCAATCAGGGGTGAGAGTGCATTAACTGCCTGTTATAAAATCACCCAATATTAGATTACACGAAAAATCCACCCATAAAAATTTATTTGTGTTGATTTTTATTCTGATATGGAAATTACCATATTTTTTCTAAAAAGAAAATTATTTCAAATTTTACTCCAAAGATCTTCTAAGATTTATTTTCCATTAATTGTCAGTGAAAGAATCTTGCAAAAACTTATTTATGTCGATCTTATCCTTACATGGAAATCTTCCGATTTTTTCCCAAAAAAATAAAAACGTGCCAACTTATGTGTATACTAGATCTTAACCCGTGCTTGAATTCTGACTTAACAGGATGTTTTGTCTCTAATACGATATTGTTCACATTCCTCTTGCTTCATTTTATTCGTGAGTAATTATTTTGATATTCAAATAGGTTTTGGGAAACAAAATGGGTTACCTGATCTTTTTATTTTTTACTTAAGCATGTCATTCCAATTTATTATCTTGACGGAGTAATAATGTTGTGCCAACATGAAAATAAAATAAAAAATACAGTAAATAAAATTTTACCCCATTTATTGTTCCATCATACCATAATTTCAAACTTCAAAAAGAATATTTCATCTAACAGTACATATACCTAAAATGCCAATCCAACTCCATGATGTTTATGAATACATTTGTTCCAAATTATTGATAACTAAGGCTCTAAGGAGTGAAGCAAAAACCCATAATATTTTTCCTACTATAGATAAACATTATTTATTTATTTTTTGCAAATGTGAGAGTTATAAAAATGAAGAACCCTTGGCTATTGGAAGGCTGAGATATACACACGTGAGTTGAAAAAATAAACTTATAATAGTAAATCAAAACATGTGTAAGATTCTTTCTCAATCATATTGATAACATAAAATTGAAGAAATTTGTGGATAAAAAGATTTCACACCAACTATGCTAAGTAGTGCATGAATGACGTTCTCACATCTAGTGTTACTCAAGTAATTTGGAGTTTTAAAGAGCATAGTCATTTTGATATTTGTATCTACATAAATTCAACTAACCTTCCGAAAAAAAATTATTAGTTTCAAGGTAGAGCCGACACAAACTTAATCGCCTTCAATGTATACAACACACATTGGGTTTAATCGGCCTTGAGATTAAACAAATACCCCAACATTAGTCAAATAATGTCTACAAATACGGGATCGAAACAAAGTGCTAACGGAAAAATGAAAGACTAACATCGGTTCTACAAAGAAAATACCCTATATGTATCAAAGTTTGTTAACCAAACATGTATTCAAATTAAAAAGTCATCAACTTAACACAAAAATGTAAAAGAACCCAAGTTAAATCAATACTTGCCTAAACAAAACTTATAAGAGAATTTTGTAATTATTAAATACCTTTAAAATCACTATTAGAGATTTAATTGCATGCCTCATTAAAAACCACGGTAGGACGAAATCACCGAGTTAATTTGTAGATATTTCACTTTGGATATGTAGCAATTCGTAGAAGTTTACACTTTGGTGGTGATGCGTTCCATCTAAGTGTTGTTCGATTGATTATTTTTTTAGAAGGTTTCGGTTTTCATTGGAGAAACCGAGAGGGAGCGTTTCATTATATTCATTATCATTCGAAAATCCAAAACCAACTCGCCCTTTGCTTACGGGATCTCAATACAACCTTAGATTTATCTATTGACGGAGAAACCTTGATACTAAATATGTAGTTTTTAGTGTTATTTATTATATAACGTGACATCCAAATGTTTTTTTGTTCTTCTTAATTTTCATGTATTTTAACCGAGTTTATATTAGCATTAAGACGATCAACCACATTTCTAATTTATAGTGTTATCCTTTTGTAGAAACATAATTAACATAATCAATTACTACTCATCAAACCTACTAAGTACCACAAACCACCAGATATCTCTTATTTCTCCACCACCACCATTTTAAATTTCCATCCCTCGTAGAATATTTGGCACACTTATAACTTTTGATCCCACACGTCATGTATAAAGTTTAGATTTAACAAACTTAGGTCGTCAATTAATTTATTCAACTATATGTTTTTTGTTAATACTAAAAATCATGCGTACGAACGGTTACCAAAGATAGCAGTGGTACCAAAAACAACCAACTATACTTTTCACAATACAATGTTACCCGTCATGTAAAAAAAATTATTATTTTTGATTCAAAAAGAAAAAACCAATACCACCGCTATTAAAACCATCCAGCACCACTATTTCTTCCACCAAAACTAATGTTACCGTCTCCACCACTTAGTAACACCTTCCACCGCTTCCACCACTTACTTCTTCCTCTACTACCACCACCACTACTAATATCTATTGAAATAATTTTTGTCAAAATTATTATTTATTGATGGAGATATGTATTAATATTAATTAAGGGATATTTATGATGATAAATTAATAAATCATTTATCATGAGAAATTAATGAAACCTCAATTAATAAAACACTTATACTAATTAATATTTAAGTTGAACAAACCATAACCATAGATTTATCTTCTCTCTAGACAAATCACTTATACTAATTAATAAAATACTTATACTAATTAATATTGAAGTTGAACAAACAACCACTATTGATTTATCTTTTCTATCAATTCCAACCAAGGTGGAACAATGGTTAGAGGCCACTCTTATGACACAATAGGTCATGAGTTCGAACCTCCAGATTATAATTTTTGAAATTCCATATCTTAATTTGAGTATTCATTTTTAATTCATAATATTGGAATGAACACCACGTGTGCGACTTGTAGGGTGTGGCGGGGAGAACCACACATGCCCTTGATTTATCTTTCCCACGGACAAATCCTGACCACCACTCAGCTAGGCAAACTTAGCCTAGCTTTGTTTTGTATTATAGATTTTGCGGCTAATATGAAGGTCCATAATTCATGAAAATCATAAATTGACGGCCACGAAATGTTGGGGGCTAACTTTGATTTCGGCCAATCGGAGGCGAGTCATAGTTCACCTAAGAATGGGAGGGGAGGTTACCGCAACTCTCGGCGTGATGTGAGAATTGTGGTTGAGTGTTTAGGTTATTGATTGATATATACTGATATTTGATACAGAAATGATATCAACCTGGAGAACGAGCATTTTTCTTCATTTACTCGCAATGATCACTTGGCAGCATTTTGCCTGTCTTATATTCTTTATAAGTTACTCGCAGAGAATATTGTTTGAGAATTAGCAGCAATTAGTTCCCGCATTGTAAAGCTCACTCTTGGGTCACAATGTTAAACCATGACCATCATTTAGGTACCACGTGGTTCTATATTATGGGACCTCGCTCTCATCCACTGATGCAGCGACGCATATCGACCATTTTGAAGTTCGAGCTTGTATAATATGCGGGAAAATTCGAAGGGTAAAAATGTCAAAACGCAGGTTCGTCCTGTACTACTCACTCACGGGTGGCGATAAACACATCTCTCTCTCTCAGAAACCAAAATTTGGGGGTTTTCTTCAATTATTATCTTCTCTCTCTATTCTTCTTCTTCTTCTTCTTTTTCAAAATTTGGGGGTTTTACAGTTGAAAACCCTAGCTATGTTTGAATCTTTGAGGTGATTACTGCTAACATCTGTATCTCATTTTTTATTTTCATTTTTTTTTCCAACCAAATGTGTAAAACCTTAATTTGCTAATTTCTGCTAATTTTTTTTTTCTCCCAACAAATCTCAAGATCTGATCTTCTTCTTCTTCAATTTTGTTTTACTTCACAGGTTTACTGCTGCTCAAAATCAAAAACCATGACATAGCAAATCCTCTAGCTACTTTTGGATTATGGTGACTACTTTCCCTTAACCTTACTACTCTCTTGAAATCTTTATGTGTTCCTTTCTGTATGATTTTCTATAGCCTTCTTCTAAAACAAAACATGGGGTTACAATTTTTCTTGCTCTATTTATGGGATCTTTTAGCTATTCGATTTGGTTTCATATTTTTCTCAAGGGAGTATAACTAGTAAGAGAGAATGACAAAACAGTTGATTAACATGTGTCATGTACAGTGATTTGCTTTCTTTTGCCCTATTTGAACTAATCTCTTAGACGATTTCACTTGCTATTAGGTCTAATTGTACATAATACAGCAAGTAACATGTTTCTACCGGAACATTTGCCTCAATTTCTTATTTTGCACCGACTTGCTTAGACTAGTATATCAACGGATCCTTAATGTCTCTCTTGCACATCTCGTATACAAGTGTACATTTGAAATTTTGAACACGGAAGTAATCGATTTAAGTTTTTAAGAGATTGCGCTTCATGTTATCTTGAATTTCAATTTTCCGATGTTGCTCTTGTTGATGCTGTGATGTCCTAGTTATCATGACTCTTTGTTTGTTTGTTGGTTCAAATATGTCGTATCTTAGGGTCATAGCCAATATGTTTACAGTGGTACCTTGTATCATTATCTGTCTTGAAGACCTCTTTTAAAGCACTTGTTCTGGATTTGTCTAGTCTTATTTATACAAGTATATGGGTGCAAGTAACATGTTTACGACACAACATTTGCCTCTGTTTTTATTTGTTCCTTTCTGTATGATTTTTCTATAGCCTTTATTTGTTAGTCTATATACATGCTCTATTTATGGTCTCTTTTAGCTATTAGATCTGGTTTCATATTTTTCTTAACATGTAAGTAGTAAGAGTGAATGATAAATCACTTGATTAACATGAGTCCTGTACAGTAATTTGAACTAATTTCTTAGATGATTCACATGCTTTTAGGTCTAAAAATTGTACATATGCAGCCTTAAAGTAACTTAAGTTAAATCTATTAGGTCTTGGATGATTTCACATGCTATTAGGTCTACAGATTGTACATATGCTTCATGTTTTATCTTTTCTTATTTATACAAATACATAGGAACATTTATCTTCATGTAATACAACAAGTAACATGTTTGTATAGGAACATTTGCCTCAATTTCTTATTTTGCACTGAATTACTTAGACTAGTATATCAACTGATCTTCGATGTCTCTCTTGTACTTCTCGTACAAGTGTACATTTAAAATTTTGAACACGGGAGTAATCGATTTTTAAGTTTTTAAAAGACTTGTGCTTCATGTTATCTTTATAATTTCGATTTTCCGATGTTGCTCTTGTTGATGCTGTGATGACCGAGTTATCATGACTCTTTCTTTGTGTTTCTTTGTTTGTTGGTTCAGATCTGTCGTATCTTAGGGTCATAGCCAATATGTTTACAGTGGTACCTTGTATCATAATCTGTCTTGAAGACCTCTTTTAAAGCACTTGTTCTAGATTTGTCTACACTTATTTATATAAGTATATGGGTGCAAGTAACATGTTTACGACACAACATTTGCCTCTGTTTTTTTTTGTTTCCCCATGTACATTGGCCAATGTCTATCATCTGATATGTATTTAACTTCGTTTATATTTGCTTGCAGATGGCTCTCCGATCAGTTCCGCGACTAAGAGGTGCAAAGGAATACGGCAAAGGAAGACCACCACTCAGTTACGCGGCTGAGAGGTGCAAAGGAATACTGACAAAGGAAGACCACCACTCAGTTACGCGGCTGAGAGGTGCAAAGGAAGATGGCAAAAGAAGACCACCACTCAGTTACGCGACTGAGAGGTGCAAAGGAAGACGGCGAAGGAAGACCACCACTTAGTTTCGTGGCTGGTAGGTGGAAAGGAAGATGGCGAAGGCACACCACCTCTCAGTTCCGATACTGAGGGGTGCAAAGGAAAACCGAAAAGTTTCAAGACGGGGAGGAATTATCCTATATAGTTCAACTATCAATAATGAAACAGAGCTAAGTGATCTCATCTTTATCTTTGTTTTATCATTCTTTTTTAAAGCAAGGCAGTGATGACCCTATATAATTCAGCTACAATTGATGGAGCACAACCCGATGGGCTTCTTTTTCTCTTTTTTACTTTTTTATTAAGGCAGTGATGATCCCTACAAAGTAGAGTTTCAGACTTAGATTGTTCTTTCTCCTTGATCCTGGAAGGTAACTCATAGTTGGTCTAGTGATGGATAGAATGGGGCTACTCTATTCTTCCTTCATTTGAGTGATTGTTTTGCAACCAATCAGGAGATAGAACCCTATATACGTCTGATTAATCTGAGCCGTCTCTTTCGAAAACCTACTTAAGAGTTGTGTTAATGTAAATATACATTTGTAACCAAATTTTTTGTTCTAAATCAATAGTTGAACATTTTGAACTCCAACCCTATTTTACTGTATTTTGCAGAATTTTTTTACTAGTTTGAGATGGAAAAGAAGAGTTGACAGCCTAGCTACTTCGGACATTGAGGTGACTACTGCTAAGTGTTTATCCTCTTTTATATCATTTTCTGATATTTTTCCCAGCAAATTTCCGATTTGATCCTCTTCTTTTCTGTTTTGCTTCACAGGGGTTGGTGTTGCTGCTTGAATGAAAGCCGTAGAATAGCAAGTCCTATGTAACTACATTAGATTTTGGTAACGTTACCCTTTTGTTTCTTTTAACTCTTCTTCAAATGTTTGTTTGTATATATATTTTTCTTCTTCATAATAGAAGTGTGATATGTTCTGGGTTATAACTATATTTTAGTTTGCACATGTCGGTTGTTTCATTTTATCACGCCAAGCCTCTCTAGACGATTCATCATGTTCCTTGAATGTTTAAAAACATGAGTTAGAGTTTTTCTTAACTTATCATATCCATGTTGTGTTCATAAAGCTGTTTTTAGGCTTTAGATCTTTTTTTTTTTTTAATCCTTTTCTTATAAGGAAAAGGAATGGTAACTAGCTATTGAAAACATGTATCTTTTATAGTATTTGCTTTTGTTTATTTGCAGTTTGCACTGATTACTTGAACGAATTCACATATTATTAGGTCTGAAGATGTATGTTGTAGTTGCACTTTTCGTACTAGACTGCATATGAACCCTAAAGTAATCAATTTGAGTTGTTAAATGACATGTGCTTCATGTTATCTTAAATTTCGATTTCCCCATGTTGCTCTTGTTGTGACTGTGATTTCCTAGTTATCACGACCCATTGCTTTTCTATCTTTGTTAACTGGTTCAGATCTTTTGTATCTTACTGTTATACCTAATATGTTTACAGTGGTACTTAGTATCATAATCTGTCTTTAGGATCTCTTTTAGAGCACTGGTTCTAGTTTTATCTTTTCTTATTTATACAAGTATAGGGATGCAAGTAACATGTTCATGGCAGAACATTTGCCTCATTTCTTTTGTTTTGCATCGACTTAGAGTAGTACGTTGTCTGATGTCTATCATCCAATATGTAGTTGACTTTGCTTATGTTTGCTCACGGATGACCCTTTGATCAAATGCAGACCACCATCAGTTCTGCAACTGAGAGGTGCAAAGGAAGACGACAAAGGCAGAGCAATATTTCGTTCCGCGAGAGGTAGAAAGGAAGACGACGAAGGCAGACTACCACTCCGTCCCGCGACTGAGAGGTGGAAAGGATGACGGAGAAGACAGACCACCACTCGGAAAGGAAGACGGCGAAGGCAGCCCACCTCCTAGTTCCGCGACTGAGAGGTGCAAACGAAGACGGCGAAGACAGATCACCACTCAGTCTCGTGACTGACAGTGGAAAGGAAGACGGCAACCGCAGACCACCACTCAAGTTCGCGCGAGTTACGTATCAAACTAAAAGGTGTGCGTTCTTAACCCTGGTTCAATGAATGCTTAATTTGCCTAACTAATTTTTCTAGAATGCAAGAGTTTTTTGTTTTGCTTGTTGCAGGTCTATCATTCTTGTTCAAGGTTTCCACCATTTTTCTGGTAATAGTTTAAAGTCATGCATGTAACACGTCATTTGGCTTAGTTTATTGTTTCAAATAAAAAAGTAATCATCTGTAATTAACTCTATACAAGGTCGAAAGGTAAACATTCTAAACTCTTAAACTCTATGTATACTTTGTTTTTCATAAATTGTTTCTAACTTGACTTAGAGTAGTACGTTGTCTGATGTTTATCATCCAATATGTAGTTAACTTTGCTTATGCTTGCTCACGGATGACCCTTTGATCAAATGCAGACCACCATCCAGTTCTGCGACTGAGAGGTGCAAAGGAAGGCGACAAAGGCAGAACAATATTCCGTTCATGAGAGGTGGAAAAGAAGACGATGAAGGCAGACTACCACTCCGTCCCGCGACTGAGAAGTGGAAAGGATGACGGAGAAGGCAGACCACCTCCTAGTTCCGCGACTGAGAGGTGCAAACGAAGACGGCGAAGGCAGATCACCACTCAGTCTCGTGACTGACAGTGGAAAGGAAGACGGCAACTGCAGACCACCACTCAAGTTTGCGCGAGTTACGTATCAAACTAAAAGGTGTGCGTTCTTAACCCTGGTTCAATGAATGCTTAATTTGCCTAACTAATTTTTCTAGAATGCAAGAGTTTTTTGTTTTGCTTGTTGCAGGTCTATCATTCTTGTTCAAGGTTTCCACCATTTTTCTGGTAATAGTTTAAAGTCATGCATGTAACTCGTCATTTGGCTTAGTTTATTGTTTCAAATAAAAAGTAATCATATGTAATTAACTCTATACAAGGTCAAAAGGTAAACATTCTAAACTCTTAACTCTATGTATACTTTGTTTTGCATAAATTGTTTCTAACTTGAGCGTCGGAGTATCTTTTTTGTTTTTTGCAGGTCTTGCCTTTTTATTCCTGCGACAAATTCAATAAGTAGAGTTGTTGAAACAGTATGCTGCTGCGTGGTTGGGAAAGTTATCTGTATGGCTTTTGATCAGTTTTCCTATAGGGTATGTGTGGATTAAAAAAGGAGTGATCGAAAGGTATATACATATATTTTAATGTTTACTTGTTCTTGTGTAATATTCATTCTGAGTTTAGCTTCATGGTATCTTTTTCAATTTTGCAGGTCTTGCCTGCTTAGTTGGAGGCCACTCATTAGGGAGAATTACTGACGTGGAATGCCGGTGCCTGGTAGAGAATGATTGCCTGCTTGTGTCAAGGTATGTTCAAACGAGAGCAACTCATATTTAGCTTTTATTTTGTTTCTGAACCGGACTATGAGTTGTAGATACAATTATATTATTTCTTCAGTTTTCCCTTGTAAGTAAGAATAGAAATGTGGGCATTCCAAGTGAACTGGTAAGTAAATTGGTAGGAGTGCACTAGAAGTTCTATGGTACACCGTGGGTTGCCTTGGTTTATATGTTGTTGCTTAATGTGACCTTGTATTTGATATGAACAGGCCTGTTGGCGAGGGTGGTAGGGAGGGTGAAAATGAAGGTAACGTTTTGATACACTTCCCGTGGTTATTTTTCCTCCCCTAGTTGCAACAAAATGTAGAGAGGGCATGCTCAGTATGCTCCCTAATCTTTTTCATTTTTGACGTCTTACAAAGAAAGATCTTGTAAAACCATGAAGAAGCTATTAACCTTGTTATAAAGCCATGGTAAACTTAAATTAGGTGGTCATGCTTGGGCTCGATTTGGTACAGATATTCACGGTCTATGGATTTGAAATTGGATCAATATGTTTAGGTGAATAGTTAAACCGTACGTGTACGCAAAATTTCTTAGGGTTTAGCCCAGAAATTGGTAAGTGGAACACATCTTGGAGTTTAGGTTATATCCATCAATTCCATCCCTACTCCACTATTTGATCTTACCATAATTGCAGTAGGTTTCTAATTGACGTTGTCCGCAGCAGAAACAATTGTTGTTTTTTGGTTTACAGTTTATACATTTCATTTGTCTGCTTCATTTCGGGATTTTGATGGCATTCTCATAGCATATTTCATTGTTTTTATAGAAATTGCCATTTTCTTGAATGTTTCAGTCTTGTGAAAATGGTTCTCACTTCAGTGATTCATGATTGTTATTGTGTAAAATCACATGGCTGTGTAAAATGCTCGTAAAAATCTGGATGTCTGTTGCTGAACTTGCACATAGGTTGTAGGTGTTCCGAATAGTTAACTTCTCTGTGCGTATGCTAAAAGAGAGTCATCTGACTTTATTTTTCCCTGTTCTGTCGGTAAGTTTAAAAAAAACGCCTATTACAAATTTGACCCCAGCTTCTACCCAAAATTCAAGAAATGGTGTAATGATTAATTTGTTATTAAGCGAGTTTGCTCAACTAGTATGTTTACTTGCTATGTTTTTTTATCTCTTCTGCACCTTAAACTGAATGTGATCCCATGCATTTAGTAAACTTTTGTCTGTTCGTGTTATTCTTCGCTCCCCCAATGATTGGTGGTGGTGGTGCCAACCTAACTGGGTTTCGGCAGAAACAGTTATAATGGTCATGAGACTTGTCCATGTTCTTTTGGCTTCTTGGTAGTTTGCCTTTGATGTTGAACTCATTGAAAATGTTCTTTAAATCATGAGTACCCATAAAATTGTTAAAAACTGTTCATATTAACGTGCAGTTGCTTAAAAAAGTTCAAGCTTATCATATGAGACTAACTATGAACTAATGGTGGGTTTGTTTGCAGAATTCACAATTTCCAGGAATTTATAATCCCACGGTATTACAAATCGTATGTTTGGTAACTCAGTTGAGATTCTTAGGATTCATAAAATTTTCTTATGTTAAAGTCCATGTATTGTTTGGCATTACCTAAGAATCTTCAAATTATATATATATATGAGATTTGGAGTAAAAAAAAAATGGGTCCATAAATCCCCTGAGAAGTTTCCCAGCAAATCTTATAGGGGGTGACTTACTCACTAAAACAGAGTTTTTCCTTTTCAAGGACTTGCACTGTTACTGAGTTAGAGAGAGATATATAACAAGTTTCTCTTTTTCAACACGACAATTGTTCAATTTTGATGAATGAGTCTTGATTAAATATTCTTCTCTAATTGAGTCTTATTTAATAGTATCTTCAAGTATATTAATCTTTTCGCACTGAAGAGTAGTTTCTTGAACAAGATTTTCGATATTGTTAGAAAAAGACTCAACAATACTAAAGAGTTCTTGTTCTCTATCAAGAGACTTCTCAAGTTCATCAGTAAGCTGAGCATATTTTTCTTCAAGAGATCTAATTTTAGAGACTTGAATATCAATAATCTTAGCAGATTTTTTTAAAGTTCTGGTGAGCTCTAGAAAATCCCCTGAATATGATTAAGTTCGTGTGTATGGGGCAAAGAAAAATTATTTAATTCGGGACAAATTTTTTTATCAAGAATAACCCTGTAAAATCCCTAGATTTATGTGTTTTGCTCACCCCTATCAGCCTCAGCCCATGGGATAACTATGTTAGTATATATAACAGATTGGTAGAAAAATGCATGACAACATCGGGATTAATATTTGATTTTGTTGTGTTAACACACTAGAAACTCGATAAAATTGCTAAAAATTGTTCATATTAACGTGCAGTTGGTTAAAAAAATTCAAACTTATCATATGACTAACTATGAACTAAATGAATTAGGCGATTTGGAATGCAAGTAACATTTTGGAATCTTCACAGAAGGAAGAACCAGGCCTACGATATCTGTAAGTTTATAGCTACTCATAGATCCCACAGGTATAAAGTACCTAAAAAACACCTAATAGTTCATGACGTGTCATACTTATCTTTACATGTTCTCATCACATAAATGAATAATATTAATACTTTATTATGAGCCGTTAGATTCCTGTAGTTTCCCTAGATTTATTTTATTTTATTTTTTTATAAAAGATATTATTTTCTTCATTTGATTTCGGAGTAAAATATCTCTGTATTCCTTTTTAGGTCCATCTATCTGACCATATCTTCTTGCTCTTTCCACCAGAGATACACAGAGCCGAGAGAGTGAGATTGAAAGAAAGAAAGAATAAAGCACACGCTCTTTCTACTTTCTTCTCTCCAAGGCTGAGCTTATTTCCTTACGGTTTGTTTGTGTTGCAAAATCTGGGTCTGGGTTTCTTTGATTGGAACCCGAAAAGGTAACAAAGTCTTGATTTTGATCCACTTTTATTTGCTGTTATACTTTTTAGCTTAATCTATTAAAGTCATTGCTTGTTTATTTGCAAAGATTTTAATTTTGAAATGATTTTACTGCAGAAAGTTTGATTGTTAGTGGGTTGTTTGAGTAAGCTCAATAGACATGAAGAACTGCAGGAATTCAGTTGAGAACAACCAAGGTTTGTTTTACAATTTGCCGCTATGTAATGGTCGATTTGATGTTCTGGGCCCTTGATTTTAATTAAATTATTGCCTCAATATGAAGGTTCCCAAGTAGCTCTCACCCTCACAGGCAATAGCCCCCTCAATCGCCAACAAGTTACACAAGTCACTGATAAAATGAATTTTTCATTGTTGGGAGTTATTTGGTGATTAGATGTTTCAAGTCTGTTCGGTTACATCTGTAGGTGTAAATAATCCACAGGGACAGGTGGAACGATCCTGGGCCGTGGCGTACCAGAGCAGGCATGCATCTAGAGCACCGGATCGCCTCTCTAAATCTGGGCGTGAGGAAAGAGGAGCCGAAAGTCGAAGGAAAAGGGGAAAAGCTGTGATGCGATGGACATCGGACACTGGAGCCATAAATGCACTGACAAGGTTGGTGAAGAGATAAGAAGGACTCGGTCAGGGAAGGCTCGGCCAAGAATCCCAAGGGCGACATCGGTTATTCCAATCGAACGGGCGACATTGAGCGACGAGTTAACAGAAGCAGGCAGCATTCGGCTCGGCGTAGTGACCCGAACAAATAAGAACAATCGGCTGGGGCATCAACTGATCGCTCGGGAGGAACATCAAGGAAGCTACACCAAGCCTAACACCGTAGTACTGGATGTATCATCACTTGTAACTATAAATAGAGAACATGTAGAGAGAAAGAACTTAAGCAAGAAGTGAGGAAAGAGAGCATACTAAGGCCTTGAGAGAGATAAATCCACCTTGTAATCGTGAGTTGAGCAATAAGATCTTCTTTTACACCCCGTGGACGTAGGTAATCATGCCGAACCACGTATACCTTGTGTTCTACTACTTCTTTTGTTCGTTTAGCTTCCTTGTGTGTGTGTTTAGTTATCTTTGGATGTAGTGGTAGGATTTTCTACATCTACATTCTGGCGCCGACTAAGGGGACCGTATAACATCTCCGGATACCTTGAAATCGGACGCTAAAAGGGGAAACTCCGAGCTCCTAAGCCACCTTGTGTCTTTGGTTGACGCTAAAGGAGAAAACCCTTTAAATGCTATCTCTGTTTTCTTTCGGTAGCATCTTGTTTTCTTTTAGTAACGTCTTGTTGAGGTGATAGAGGTTAACTTTGTGTTCTTGCTTTGGTAGTAGCAACATCTTGTTAAAATTGATGAAGTTAGCCTTGCGTTCTTACTAGTTACCTTCGTTTTGTTATCTTCGTGTCGAAATGATATGAGGTCGTTTTGTGCTTTAAACCTAAGTCTCCATTTTTCAAGTTTTCCGCTTAAATAAAGTCGTTTTACGTGTCTCGCTTGAAACACCTCGGAGAGTCATCGGATGACCCGAGAGCTCCCTAAATAGCATCTTTTGATGTGGGTAGCAGCTAGAAGGGGATCCCATCTCGATGATTATGATCTGCGGCTTCAAACCCCGTTGCAAGAGAGATTCAACAGCTCCTATCGACGCTTAGCAAGGATAGTTGATGCTAAACGAAAAACTCCAACAGGCGCAACGCATGGGTTACTAGGACTATCTCCTAGGGAGAGATATTGTTGCATCTATCTCCATTTCACACATGTCTTCACCATTAGCAAGATAAACGAAACGTGGTAACGGTGGAAACAGGGCTAGCTCAGAATCGTTGAGTCTAGACCTTGGAAACCATGGCCGGCGGGATTATGATGAACGACACGAGTCTCATCGTAATCCTACGCTGAAGCCTCACGATATCATTGCCGTGAAAGAAATCTTGCGGCGATTGATATGGGTCGTCGATGCCACTCATCCCTGCCATGAAAGAGATCTTCTGATTCAACGCACGAATGATTAATGATTTCTGGCGCTGGGAATGTTAGGACAAATAATGATTAATGCTTAGGAGAGTACCGAAAGCGATGTGTCCAGACAGCTTTTTCAAAATTTGTCCGTTTGCGGCGAAAACAGTTTGACTGCTGAGATCGACACGCTAGCACAAAGGGAATCGTACCATAAAGGATCTTTTCCATCCTGCACTGAACTGCTGTACTCCATCCTTAACCTTTTCGAAAGCAGTTCGAAGTAAGTGCTGTCTACTTTGCTGACGTAGGAACGAACGGATAGGCGAGCCGAGGAACGCGGACGATAGCAAAGGCAATGGCGAGTACCTCCAGGACGAGCAGGATCCTGAGGAACCGAGTCGCGGCGGGATCCAGCGGGCAAGAGGGACTCACGGATTCTCAACACGGAGATCGTCGACCCAACAACCGGGGCGAGACTCAGGCGCTGATCAAGGGCATGACCACGGTCGACGAAGAAATCGATCTGGGCCGAAATGACGACTTCCCACCCGAGAGATTGAGGATTAACCCAAGTCAGATGGGGCCGAGGAACGAGGGCAGCATGGAGGACGGGAGAACTGCATCGGATACCGAAGAGGAGGAGGAAGTTCAAACTATACACGAGGAACAAAGGAGAGAAAGACAACCAACAGAGCACCAAAGAGACCTGGAACGAGAGGCCGAAAGGCTTAGGCGAGTACACTTGGCAGGAAGCAATCTTAACCGAGACATCCCCCCAAAAACGGCCAACCACCCCACCGGTTGTTCCCCGGTAGTGATTGATCACCCAACGGCTCCGGTCGTCCCTCCTATCGCTCTCACTGCGAGACCCCCGACCGCACCCCCTAACACAGCGGGACACCAAATAAACGGTCATTCTAGTCACGAGAGCACCGACCCGATGTTACTCGCCATACTGGCAAGTCAAAGAAGACAGGAGGATCTGATGAGAGAATTGCAGAGGAGAAACTTGGCACTAGAATACGAGAACCACCGGCTTCGCAAATGGGGCGGGGTCGAGGGGATCATCAAGCCGAGGCGCCTCTAGCAATCACACTCCACCAAGGAACGACCCACCCCCTTCACCAAGCCGAGGACGAACACCCGACCCTAATCGGCCAAGGGAAGGGTATGGGCCTTCCGAGGATTCTTCGGCCGATGAGGAAGTAACCAACGAAAGTACGGACGCGTCCACCAAACAAAAGATTGAACGGCTTGAGCGGATGGTTAAGAAACCGGCCTGGAGATAAGCGGATGATAAGTTAGCGAAGTAATCAATGAGGCCCAGAAGACACCGTTCACCAGGGAACTAGACCGAACACCATTTCCACCAAAGTGCACACTGCCAATCTTCCCATCTAGGTTTGATGGCACAGGCGATGCAGGAGAACACATCAAGATGTACGGCATGTCCTTACTACAGTGGAAGAATCACGATGTGGTCATGTGCAAGTTCTTCCCTGCTAGTCTTGAAGGAGAAGCGAAGAGTTGGTTCTACACCCTACCCGACAAATCCGTTGGGAGCTACGCGGTCTTGGTGGAAACCTTTCTTGAGACATACATGCATAATAGCATAGCTCGGCCCAGAGTCGACAAGTTATTTACCCTGGCGCGAAGACTGAGGGAACCGCTGCGTTCCTTAACGGATAGATGGAGGAAGTTATGCACGGATATAGGGAAGGCACCGGTCGACCAAAGAAATATTCGGCTTCGAGAACTCGCTAAGAAAGTCGGACCCCATCGGGTGGCGATGTATACGAGAAAAGCCCAAGACGCTAAGGGAAATCCGGAAGATGCGGGAGCACTATATAGCCTTGGAGGAAATCCGGGAAGGAGCGCAAGACAGGGGAATACAAGAGGCGAGCACCACGAAGAAGAGGCTACCCCGAGAGAAGCCACGAAACGATCCGAGAAAAGGCCTGGTGCCCAGTCCCAGGGTGAAAACAAGAAGGTCTGGGTCGAGAGGGGAAAGAAGCCTCGCCACGAGCCAAGGTCATACACCCCGCTCAATGCACCCTTGGAAGAAGTGTTCAAGGAAGTGGAAAAAAGGAATGATATCCGTTACCCCAAGACCCGGGGAATCCAATTCGACGGGACGAGGAACCATCCGGAGTTACGCCATTATCATCGATTCCATGCGGCCACTCAACCAACGATTGTAGAGAAGTGAAGGACATCGTCCAGCACCTGATCCGCGATGGGTATCTACGGCATTTTGTCAAAACACCATCGACACCGGCCCAGCCCGAGGTCCCAGTGCATCAAATAAGAATCAATCGTGGCGCTCAGTTCACCTGTAACACCATATCACACTCAGCAGCACAAGGATACGACCTAGGAACCGGTATCACCTCGAGAATACACAAGAGGGACAGATCGGGCAGAGAAATCTTCAGTGTGGCCAAGACCCTCCCTATGGAGCCGTGGATGATGCAACCGATTACGTTTTCGGCGAAAGACGTCCCATTGAACGGACAAGCACATGGAGATCCCTTAGTAATAACCCTGATGATTGAAGAATGGGGCGTCCGCAGAATATTAATGGACAGTGGTAGCTCAGTTGAAGTTTTGTTCTATGACACTTTCAAGAGGATGGAATTGTCGATGACATCCACGATCCCATCGACTTATCGAATTTACGGCTTCAACGCAGTGCGGTGACGGTGCCGAAGGAGAAGTCACTCTCGAGTCTCGGATGGGGAAGGATTCCTTGACACATTGACCACCTTTTGCGTAGTCGATGTCGCTTCACCGTATGAGGCGATCCTGGGACGACCTTGGATCGCAGGGATCAAGGGAGTCGCCTCGGCCTACCATCAGAAACTGCGCTTCCCTTCTTATCGTGGAGTAGTAGAAGTACTAGGCGACCCCCAAGCGGCAAGACAATGCGTGCGAGATAGACATCCAACGAACGAGGAAAGACGGTCGAGAAGCGCCAAGAAAAGAAGAAGTCTAAAGAAATGGAAGCGGGGAGAGGAGTTGGAAAAGATGATGTCCCAAGCCATCGCCACCTACGAAGCGGGCGAGACAAGTCTTATAGCAATCACAGGAGCCGGCAACCGTCGGCGAACCAAAGCAAAACTTTTCGGCCCTAGAACCAACTCGGCAAGTTAATTTGGGCACCGAAGAGGAGCCGAGATTAGTGAGAATAGGGTCACGCTTAACGAATGAGCAATCCCGGCAGTGATAGCCCTCCCGAAGGAGCACATGGATGTATTTGCACAGCAGATGCACGACATGGAAGGCATCGACCCAGAAGTTTGCTCGCACCATCTGAGGATAGACCCCAAGTTCAGGCCGATTAGACAGAAAATGAGAAGAATTGCGCCCGAGCTACAACCGGCGGTGGAGGCGGAGTTGAAGAAACTATACGCAGCAGGAATCATCCGAAGGCCCAATATCCGCAATGGATATCTAATATGGTGATAGTCCCCAAGAGGAACGGGGAGTCCGAGTTTGCGTCCACTATAGTGATTTGAACAAGGCATGCCCGAAGGACAGCTTCCCTCTCCCCAGCATCGACCAACTAGTGGAATCCATTGTCGGGTATCAGGCGATCACACTCATGGACGGGTACTCGGGATATAACCAGATCCCCCTCGGCCCCAAGATCGGAGCATACATCTTTTTCACGCCAAGAGGACTATGTTGTTACACTAAAATGCCATTCGGGTTGAAAAATGCGGGCGCTACATACCGCAGGCTGGTAGAGGACATGTTTGAGGATAAAATACACGACACCATCGAAGTATATGTGGACGATATGCTAGTCAAGAGCAAAGTGGCCAATACTCACATCGACGACCTTAGAGGCATCTTCCAAACCATGAGAAAGTACAAGATGAGGCGAATCCGTCCAAGTGCACCTTCCGGGTCACCTCGAGCAAGTTTCTAGGATACATAATCACCGACAAAGGGATCGAGGCGAGATCCGGATAAAATCAAAGCCGTAGTCGAAATGCCTTCGCTGTCACGATTAGGGCGTGCAACGGTGAACGGAAACTTAACGGCTCTAGGACGTTTCATCTCTCGATCATCGGACAGGTGTAAGGATTTCTTCGGGACGTTAAGAAAGGGAGAGAAGTTTAAATGGACCGAGGAGTGTGAGGAAGCATTTCAGAAGATCAAGCGATTCGGCGAGCCTACCGGGTGTTACAAAGACCCCGAGCCCGAAGACATCCTAACACTATATCTCGGGGCAACCAGTCATGCCATCGGCGCCGTGTTGGTCAAAAACGAGGGAGCGGAGGAAAACCGGTATATTTCATAAGCAAAACCATGAACCCGTGGAAAAGAATTACACCCGAATCGAACAACTCATACTAGCGTTAGTATTTGCAACGCAAAAGCTCGGACATACTTCCAAACTCACAAGGTCCGAGTCCTCACCAAGTCCTCTATAGAGTCGGTACTCGACAACGCGGCCGAGTCGGGCGGATCTCCAAATGGAGTGCTCAGATAAAGCAATTCGATATCTTTTTTGAAATGAGAACAGCGGTGAAAGCGCAGGCAGTGGCTGATTTTTTGGCAGACTTCCCTCTCAGTGACGAGGATGAGGTAGAAGACGTCCCCGGAATGGAGGAAGACCGAGAGGACCCACCCGATTTACTCGAGACCTGCGGCCCCGACACGATGGGAGGTCTTTGTAGACGGGTCATCCAACAAAGACGGATCAGGTTTAGGACTGGTCTTCACGACACCAAAGGGCAAGAAAATGGTCCACTCTTTTAGGCTTGAGTTCAAAGCAACCAACAATGTCACGGAGTACGACGATAATACATGCCCTACGCTTGATTGTGGAGATGGGCATCCAGGAGGTACGACCGACAAGCGACTCCCGGCTAGTTGTACGGCAAATCACCGGGCAATATGCCATACGACGACCCTCTGCTACAAAGATATCGGGAGCTCGCCCAATTACTACATCGGGCAAATACCAAACATCAAATTCCGACACATCTGCCGAGAAAGACAATCGGCACTCGGATGCCCTGGCATATATCGCTTCTATGTTGGTGATTCAAGCATTGAAGGTATTCGAATCATGAGGATCCTAATGCCCTCGGTGCAGAGGACGTGGATATCGGCGCACAAAGTCGCGGCAACCACTACCGATCAATACCGGGCCGATGACTGGAGAAGGCCGATTCATGAATACCTCGAAACGGGAAAGTTGCCCAAGGGGAGGCCTGAGATCAACAAGATCAAGAGCAAAGCCGCCGCGTGCGAACTCAGGGATGGCACTCTATACCGAAAATCATACCTAGGACCATTGCTAAAATGTCTAAGTAAGGAAGAGGGGCGAGATGATCCTTAACGAGTTACACTATGGGGCAGCGGAAACCACGGCTCGGGCGCAGCCTAGCAAGACGAGCTAAAACCATGGGATACTTACAGTACATGAATGAGGACGCTTGAAGCATATGGCCACCGTTTGCGACGAGTGCCAAAAATTCGGGAAGAAGATACATGCGCCGGCTGTAACATTAAACTCCGTCATCAGCCCCTGGCCCTTTGCTAAATGGGGAATCGACATCGTGGGACCACTACACGTCGGATCGGGACAAAGGAAGTATTTAATTGTGGCCACCGACTATTTCACCAAGTGGGTTGAGGCCGCTCCGCTAAGGCACATACGGGATAAGGATGTTTTTCGGTTCATCTAGGAACACATCATATGCCGCTTTGGGGTCCCGGCAGCAATCGTCTCTGACAACGGGAAACAATTGCAAGGCAAAAACATCGACCTACTATTCAACACGTACAACATCCGAAAGAGCAAGTCCACGCCCCTATACCCCCAAAGCAACGGGCAGGCCGAGATCACAAACAAGACCATCGCCGATAACATGAAGAAGAAACTCGACGGAGAATATGGGGAATGGTGTGAAGAACTCTACAATGTCTTGTGGGCATATAGGACAACTCGCAGGGAGGCAACGGGACTGTCACCCTTCATGCTAACATACGGGACCGAAGCTATCCTACCCACGGAGGCGATGATACCTACCACCAGGACCGAAGCGTGGAGGCGAAACATCTCAGCGGACCTTATCTTGGCTAAACTTGACGATCTAGAAGAAACGAGGGAGATGGCCCACCAAAAGATGGAAAATTACCAGGCGGAGAATCCAACGAGAATACAACAAACGGGTCCGACCAAGAGAGTTCCTACTGGGGCAGCTGGTACTAAAACACTTACCTAGCTACGAACGTGACAAGAAAGGCGGCAAACTTGCACCAATATGGGGAGGACCTTACACAATAGTTGAAAAGGTCGGAGAAGGAGCATACAAGATACTGAAACCGGACGGAAAACCCGAACCACGACCATGGAACGCGACACGACTAAAGCTCTACCATCCATGAACTCAGGTAAGATATCTTGTCATCTATTTCCGTGAAAAGCCGCGTGGGGTTGGAAATATGACAAATGCGTCTAAATGGTCGTTTCGAACCCGGGGCGATGGCATTGTGCAAGTGCCGGGGCGACTTACACTAACACGGACTATTCGAACTCGGGCGATGGCATTGTGCAAGTGCCGAGGTAGTTCAGGGCCCCGGTGGTTGGAAACCAAGGTGGCCGATTGTCGAGGCATGAGTACTCGACAATCGAGCGGACAACATTGCTCTCCTCGCAAGTGGCCAATCACTTGCCCAAGAAGATTAATCGATAACTTCTTGGGGTGTCGATCCCATAGAAACTAGGCAAGACCAACTCCCCTTCCACCGGATCTCGAAGACGGTGATGAGATGCCTCGGTCGGGACATGGCATCGGGCCGATGACCCTCCTTGTTGAGTGCGTTCGACAGAAACGGCATTTGTGACTAACCTGTTTATCCATGCAGGCATAAGAAAAGATAACAACGAGGCTACGACAAGAAAGCCACATACGGGCAACCCAACATAAATAAGAATAATAACGTCAGTAGTGTAACGACATCAGTAGCAAGAACAGCAAATAAACCGGCGACGCAGCACCCCATAACAAGTTATGCAAGAAGTTACCAAAGTGTTCAAACGAATTACAACCCGGGGAAAAGGGCAAGACAAATGACGCGAGCGCCACAAAAAAGACAAGATCACTCTTTGGAGGAAGAAGAACCCGGGACGACCTTCTTGGCGGCAGATCGGCTCGCTTCTTATCAAGCACCGCCTTCACACCGGCTTTGACTGCAAGACGAGTTCCTCACCAACTTCGCTTTCTCGGCAGCAAGACCCGCGCTAGTCGTCTCCGACGCCGCTTCAAAGAAGGCCACTCGATCAAGCACTGGCCTCCTTCCCCTTCGCACGAATATTCTCCTCCTCCAACGAGGCCACTTTCTTCCGCTTCTACCGACAAGACAACAAGAACGGTCAGTCAACACAACAACAAAGAACAAAATAACAACACGCAAGCCACGACACAAAGTACACCACCTTCTAACAAAGGGGCAATTATTCTAACCGACTCCTCGGACTCAGACAGGCTACACTCGAGGGCCGACACCTTCAAGAAAGTTCTAGGTATCGCTGTTCATTAAACTCATTAGAGGGGCAATACTTCTTGTGATCACTCCATTCCTCCCTCTCGTCGAGAGTGGGCAGCCTGCAAGCCCGACAATTGAGCACGCACCCAATCCAATTCCTCGAAACCTTTCCAAAATCCTTAAGCTTCTCAAAGGCATCTTGGCTACGCTTCTCGATGGCGTCCCTCTCCCCCAAGATCCGAAGGCGATCCGCATGCGGATCTCGGACCAAGTCTTAGTCGGCCACATTGAACTTCTAAGTTATCGGCTAATAATGTTTTCTCGGGCGCTATACCCTGGAAGTGAGATAAGTCCGCTCTCAAATTATCTATTTCCTCGGGAACATACTCAAACGTCTCGTACCGATAAAGTTTGGATTGAAGATCCTCAATCTCGGCTTCCAGACGATCGTTCTTAGCATCCTTATTAAATATCCTCTGCTGTAGGTTTGAAACATGATCTCGCTCTATGTTCGCCTCCCTCTTCAACAGACGACACCTTGTGGCAGCGTCGGCCTCCGCAATAGAAGATTCGGCTAGGCAGGGAGTACTAAACTTAGGATATTGGCACTACAAGATCAATCACAACTAGCTACGAGTAAAATGAATACCTTGGGTTTTGGCCAACTCCTTCTCCAACCCTCGAGACCGTTCGCGCTCCTGCTGCAACAAGAGACGAAGATCCTCCCTCTCGACGGCCTCTCGACGTTGGATGGCGGCATTCAACAGCGAACGGTTGACATCCTGAAAACAACATAGTCAGCCCAAAACAAGTACAAAAACGCAACACCCGAACAGCTCAACTCACCAGGAGGTCGAAGGTGCTTTTCAGGCCGGCCTCATACAACGCGACGGCGTTGACCTTCTCTTCATCGGACAAAGAAGCAAAATCGGGAGAGATGAGCGCCCCAAGCGAGTTGCACATAGGACCCGAGATAGTGAAGGAGGTACTGCTGCTGGGTTTAGGAACCACGGTAGGGACAGTCTCCAGCGGTCGACCATCGACATTCTCCACGTCACGATCAACCAAATCGCCCCCACCCGATTTCCCTGCCTGACCCGACTCCCCCTCCTTGCCAAGAGCATCGTCCTCATCGTCGAAAAGATCTTCTTCACCATCACCATCAGAAACAACATACACAGTGCCATCGGCAAGCACAATCCCTTCACCACTACTTCCCGGGCACATCCTTTCTCCTAAGAACATCCTCCTTGGGTTCTTTACCCCTACCCCTAGGCTTCCCACCTACAAAGGCGGACGAATCGTCGACGGTTTAAGGGCGACCTCCCCGGAAATGTGACAAAGGTAGTCGATCATCGGGATCCTCACCATCCTTCGCCGAGGTACCAAAGAACCTTGTCAACCTTCAACTTCTCGCGTATCGTAGCGACGTCGGATCCATGCAAGGCAACAAATAGGGGCACGTACATGTACGTTAAATAAAAAACAATGAGTATATTTGTTACCTTCCTGTATCCTCCTCGGCTCCGCCAATCCTATCCCTCTTCCGATGAACAAGAACCTCGGAAGAGTACCTTGGGACCTAGTCCAAAAACACCACCAAAACAACATACTACCCCGTAAGTCTCCCCGATCCGATCAACCAAACTAGAGAAACAGAAATACACCGACCCGATCAACGTTGACTACCCGTAAAGGATAAACTTCGGTGGAGGAGGGAGCTTGCCATTCAAAAGAGGGCCGAAATGGCCAGCGGAACCCGGTCCCAAGCCGTATCATTGGTATGACGGGCGTGCGTGTTGGAACTCTTCCCCTGGGGTCCTCATCCGTAAGAAGTCTCCCGACCCCTTCTGGAAGGGTCTTATGACGGTGAGGGCTGGCGAGAAATCCGGGCGAGATCGCCGTTAGTAGTGGTCCCGCTCCGATAATTGTCGGCGGTCGGCGGAGTATAGTCACTCGCCTCGGGAAGGATCGTAAGTGGACCAAGCAAGAGGAGAACACTCGCCCCCTACCGCGCCTCTCCCACTCTGGACAAGATACGGAAAGTATTGCCATTCCACCGAGCCAAAGCGCGACACGGGCGAATCTTGGAGAGAGCCTCGTACCAAAATGGACGACTAGGATCATACGAGGGGAAACGTAGTCCGAGCTCCGGTGGCCCCCGGTAACAATGGTCGCCTCGGCCGAATGGGAAACCTCGTAACATCATCTTTTCTCAAGACACCCTTCGGCCGACAAGAGCCTCGACGTCATATCCGTGAAGATCGAACTCGCTCTTTAATCGATGAACATACTGCTCATCCGACAGATCCTTAGGAGCCCTCTTGTCAGCCCTACAAGAAAACGAAGATGAGTTATCAGGAAAGATAGAATCAAGAGCGCGGTAATCGTACTTGGAAGGACTCTCTACGACGAATAGAGAATCGAGCGATACGCCGTCGTCATCGGAAAACACATAACTCACACACCTTCTTTCCGTCATTTGGGGAGTTGAAGAGGCCATGCAAACTGATAAGAAATACAGCAGAGGAAGCGAAAACACGACCGGAACCGGAGATTGCAGCGGCGACGGAGACGGAGAAGACGATGGATAACGGAGGAGGAAGGGAAGAAGTTTGTTAAGGAGTTAGCCGGCAACAACGAAAAGAGGGTGGAGGAAAGATGAAGATACAAAGGAGATGGAGACGCAGAGAAGATGGAAAAAAAGGGGATGAAGTTGCAGAGAAAGAAATAAGAGGGAAACTAGGTTCGAGCGCTGGATTTATAAACCCCTCCCATGGTAACCTAGAGAAGGTGAACCGGTTGGAGTAATCTGCAGCGAGTGGGGAACAAAGATGCGTGAAAAACCTAAGATGACCGAGGACGTGGGAAGACGAGGCGGTTGTTCTTCCCCACGTGTTGACTACACGAGTGAAAGAAGGGGCATAAATGTAGGTGTAAATAATCCACACAACGAGGTGGAACGATCCCGGGCCGTGGCGTACCCCGGAGAGCAGGCATGCATCTAGAGCACCTGGATCGCCTCTCTAAATCATGTGAGGAAAGAGGAGCCGAAAGTCGAAGGAAAAGGGGAAAAGTCATGATGCGATGGACATCGGACACTGGAGCCATAAATGCACCGACAAGGTTGGTGAAGAGATAAGAAGGACTCCTGGCCAAGGAAGGCTCTGCCAAGAATCCCAAGGGCGACATCGGTTATTCCAATCGAACGGGCGACATTGAGCGACGAGTTAACAGAAGCAGGAAGCATTCGGCTCGGCGTAGTGACCCGAACAAATAAGAACAATCGGCTGGGGCATCAACTGATCGCTCGGGAGGAACATCAAGGAAGCTACACCAAGCCTAACACCGTAGTACTGGATGTATCATCACTTGTAACTATAAATAGAGAACATGTAGAGAGAAAGAACTTAAGCAAGAAGTGAGGAAAGAGAGCATACTAAGGCCTTGAGAGAGATAAATCCACCTTGTAATCGTGAGTTGAGCAATAAGATCTTCTTTTACACCCCGTGGACGTAGGTAATCATGCCGAACCACGTATACCTTGTGTTCTACTACTTCTTTTGTTCGTTTAGCTTCCTTGTGTGTGTGTTTAGTTATCTTTGGATGTAGTGGTAGGATTTTCTACATCTACAACATCATTTGTTGACAAACCTCTAAGATTCGGAAAAAGAAAAC